>KZ143387.1:0-26555 GCA_002157085.1 Melampsora occidentalis | reverse complement strand
GTGGCATCATGCAAGATATACAAGGATTTAAGTATGTGACAACATAATATTACTACGCCACTCAGTCCTGACAGCTGATATATTCTTTGACCAGTTATAATCCCTGAATTCTCCGTCTCATTCCCTCGAGTGGTTTCCTCAACATCAGAAACACGTGAGTCTTTTTATACAGCCCGTACAGCACTTGCAATGTAAGTCTCTGGAGACAGTGGAGTTGACCGTGATTTGAAATTTCGCAGACGTTGGTACTTCTTCCAAAGACCTTCCGAGCCTGGAGCACGGTCGTTTCGATTTCCCGCGGCCCACACCAACCTCTCCATTCTNAAAAAGGAAAAGGAAAGGCGTTGGAAGACGTTGACAACGATTGGCTTCCACCAAGTGATCGGGAGGTTTCGGCCACCTTGGAAGAGGTTTCGGAATTAGATAATGTAAGGCGACTGTTGTGACTTTGTCTCTGTTTGACCTTGACGTGTGCAATGAATAATTACAAAAATTCTCATGAATAACAGCCCATCCCAGAAACTAACACACGTAAGGAACGTGGTAAACATTCGGCACGTCAAGGTGGTACTAATAAAAATCAGAACACGACTCAACAAAGTCCATTCTCGGATCTCCCCGCTTCCAAGGCACATCAAGATGGTACTAGTAAAAATCAGAACACGACTCAGCAAAGTCCATGCTCGGATCTCCCCGCTTCCGATCAAGCTGATTCAATCGCCTCCCTAAAGAGCTTGCTTTTGGAAACCCAAGAACGGGTGGAAGCACTCGAAATTGAGCTGCAGACACTCTCAAGTTTAGTGAAGAAGTGGTTTACAGAACGTGATCGCTCAAAAAAAGGAGATGCCACTTGTGGTGGAAGAATTGCAGTTGAGAATCTTTTGTTTCACAGCATTTCATCTGGTGGAACTTCTAACTGACCATGTTTTTATTTTCAAAATTAACATAGGCTCGTCTTCGATTCCATGTTGAGACTCTTTTGGGGACAGGCAACGATAAACCACTTCCTAGACCTGCGAGCTTGCAAGATCATGGAGCGTGGAAGGCTGATATGTCTCTGGATGAGGTTGATTTCAATATAGATGTTGATCAGCTACCTTCCGACCCCGATGAACAAGATCACCGTTTTCCATACAAGGATGGTCCTGGGCATTCAAATGCCACCCCGCAACAACTGTCGATCATGTGGCAGATGCTGAAAACCGTAGGCGTGACAAGCTTTCGCCCTGATTTCTCTCAGGCTGCTTCATCAAAGTCGAATAAGTGGCTATGGGAGTTGGCGCTGAAGATTTTTGTCAAGCTGGTGGAATGTGGAGAGTACACAGGTATTCCACTAGGAAGTCAAGGAATTAAAGTGATAAGAAAGAATCTTAAATCACATATACAGACACTCATGAAGAGGTATGTACATGGTTTTCTAATCTCTCAAATCTGGTATCGTGGGATGTGTGACTGAAGATATTTCATATTTACAACAACTGCCAACACAGGTACCGCCAAGAGAATTGGGATGTTGACCGAAAAAAAAAGGCCGCGGATGAAGTGAGAAGGGCTACAAGGATGCGACACGTGAGTAATATATTTAACTTACATATATTCAGTGACAGAACCAGGTCCTCAAGTTGATCCCACATTTCAAAACAGCTGAAAACACTGCGGGAACGTATAGTCCTCTCAAGAGATTGCATGTGGCCACTTTCTCGGATAATCAACGCCGCTTGTAGCGATGATGAGACTGCTGACGAAGATGACACTGCAGCTGGTGATCCATTGCGGTAGACGCGACCATGTCGTGTCAGAATCCTTAAATGGCGGAGTTCTGATCTAGAGCTGGTTTGTTCTCGAATTGACAATTACAAAAGCAGAGTTGACAGCAGTATACCAGGGGTCTCTCCTGGTCAAAGAGGCCGTCGCCCACGAGAACGCATTCGCAGCCAGGATGGGCCTGTAAGTAAGATCAAACCACCGACAGGATTGCCGGTGGACTGTTACTCGGAGACGTGGTTAAATGGATTGTCACCCTTGGATCGTAATGAATTGGAGATAATTCCAACTCCAATGCTGAAAAGCATGCTTATAAAGTTTGACACCTTCATGTAGTCAGAACGTATCACAAACTTTTCATATGTATCATTTTTTTGGTTGTTTTTGTATCTGAGTAGTTTCAGAAATAAATTCTTGTCTGTGTCACTTTTACTTCCTTGATCATAAAGTAATCAATGTGTTACAAGCGAACAATGTGTCATGATATTTCTTTATCTGTTTCACATATTGAAAAGCTTAAGCCTGAGAAGTAAGCTTTATCGACATAAAATAATATTCATTTGAAGGTCTACGTAAATGAAACCAATCTGTTTGTTTGGGACTGTATACTTGGAATTTATACAAATGCCACAAAAAGATTTAGCAACATCACTGTATATATCTGTATACCAACTTTCATCGCTCCATTGATATCAGCGCAACTGTTGGGAAATTCAGATCTTTGTGAATTTCCTGCGACTTATACATGATCCATGAACAATGCGCAACCACATCTTCAAGCTTAATCACACAATCTTCAGTAGGCCCCCACGCACGCAGATATACTTGCACATCAGGCGCGTTAAGCTGTGACATTGGATTGTACACCTTGGGAGGAAGAGAAGGCAACCTTTGGACATAAAGCCAAGTATCCGAGAGGTTGTGAGATGCTTTGGGTGCTCGACAATGAACAAAGATAGAAAATATCCTACCGAAACACTTTGTCTCAGACCCACTGGAGGTGAATGTGACAAAACTGTTATTAGGGTTTGCGGTGAACGTTGAGAAAGTAACGTCCATATGTTTGACGTCATTATAAAACATTCCGCAAGGATTCAGTGGTGAACATCCTCGGATCTCGCTCTTTGCCTTTTGGCACCATTCATCTGGGAGCATCCAGGTACATCCATCGGTTTTCACTTTGTTCAACTTTTCTAGCATGAGTAAAAGGACTTTGTTTTCGATCGGTTCCAGCATTGAGTTTGACAATCTCTTTTCCGACTTCGTAGCTGGTTCCGAGATTGCTTGAAGACGTGATGCATACNGGGAAGACAAGATTCTTTGAGAAGGGCAGACAAGTTCCCAGCACGACAAAAAGACTTCATGAACGTAATCTCCAGTTCTCCTAATTATTGGTGCCAAGAAAACAAACACAGATCAGCAAATTGATACATACCTGTATCATCAGAAGCAAATCCATTGATGGCCTACCTATATGATTGTTATGACTTGATTTTAATATCTTGCCCATGAGACGTTCGAAAGGGAAAGACCACCACGCGCGCACTGGCCCCCACCTTTCAAGACAATCGGCCAAGTGTATGGCCATGTGATGATTGGGGGCGAGATTAGAGTGTTTGAAAAGTGATGTAGACCCTTTCAGATACTCCTGGATGTGATATCGGTAGCGCTTGATGGTTTCGGGATTCATAACTCGCTTCAAAGCCAAGTTGACCAGAGACACCAAATGACAGAAATTTTTCAAAAGAGCTGTTTTTACATGGTCACGACGACTCCAGATAGGAATCAAGGTTAATGGCAACTGAATTGTAAAAAGATTCCGCCACTCATCGGCTTTGAGTTTTCCAAACGAAGCCTTGCCAACCACGGGAATCGCACGTTTGATCCAAGTAGGGATATGAAGCCTTGGTAACAGTGAATTTATTCTGTATAGCATCTGTTTGTCAAAGATCACCTCGTCGAGGGGTGGTGAGATCCAGGTAGAATCCCAACCTGGATCACCGAGGGGATCATAATCTTCTGAACCACTATTTGAGTCATCATGCGAGGATAGGTCATGGATGGTACCAAAGGTTGCTGTCTCCTCTGGAACTTTTGGGTTGAGATCTGTCCCCTGGTTCTCTCGAGCTTCAGCATGCTCATCAAAGAGTTCCAACAGCTCTTTCTTACTGATTGGGGGCAATTCTTCTTCTTCGTTGGTTATGTCTTTCATTGACCAAAATCCTCGTAAATGCCAAGAGAGAAGTCCTAATAAAAGGTTGTGCATTGAGTCAACCACGTGATAATCGACAATATTCCAGTAAGGGAGTTCATTCAAAACCGAGTAGCGAACACCGTGTCTCTTGAAGATCTTCTTCTGTTCCTCCCCAGTTTTCGCGTCACGAGCTTCGTTTGCCCACTTCCTGTGCTGCTCACATGTGCGGACAGGCCAGGACGATTGAATAAAGTTCTCGATGTCTTTCTTTTCAAGCAGACAGAAAGAGCAGAAGAATGTTGCGGTAGCACTTGGGAATCCAAGTGACCGTCTTAGGGCTGGGATGTCGGCAATAAAGGGTAGCAAAGCACAACGAATGAGGCGACCCTCCTTATACCTGTGTGTTTGAGATAACAGCAATCCAGGTTCCCATAACTTTTGAAGTTGTGCAACAACTGGTTTTAAAATCCAGTTCATTTGCTCGAGTGACGGCTCCCGAGGACCTGGCGCGATTCCAACTAGGAACACATTCTCTGGTCTGTTTCGAAGGTGTATAGGTAGACTAAGGCATATGAGCACAATGAACGTTATCGAATCGTGATGTCCACTTTGTTTGTTACCAAATGGATTAATGCCATCGACAAACATTCCAAAGACCAGATTACCATTCTGCGCTGTGAACTGTTCACCATCTGGCCCGCGGAATTCTTTCCACACCCTTGATTGATGAATGTCGTGTACTGAAGCATCCGGATTGTACTCCTTTCTTGACTCAATCAAAGTTTCATCAACCCACTCCTCAAAATGGGGACGAGAATACAAACGCGCAAGCCACTCCTATAAATCTTGAAATGCATACCGTCGGAGGGGTACTTCTTTACCTCGGACAAAACGTAATAATGACTGTCCGCAGGTTTCTTCCGAAAAATCATCGTCAGAAAGGTCTTCATTTGCATCGGACACATCAGAAGGTCCACCTGGAATCCTAGAAACACGATGAGTACACGAGATTGGTGTTCTCAATAACGGATATAAAGCGAAGCAAGATCGACAGCAATTCATGTAAATCAACGACGGATCAATCTTGAGCCATCCAAAAACAGTAGCAACGGTACGCGGGAACCGATTCAGAGTGAATGTTTCAATGTGCTCTAGATGTGTGACCGAGTTGTCTGGAACTAGCCCATGTGATAGTGATAGTTCAATTGTGATACGCATCATATCCAGAAGCCAAGAGCAGGTTGAAAGCGAGGCATTCTCAAAGGTACTCATGAGAGCAGAGGTGAGAGCTACATGGAGGCATGTAGGGTTGAGATCTGCCAGTGAGAATTGATGAAAGTGGCCTGGTAAACGTGCCAGCAAATCGGTTAGTGTCTTTGCTTTATTATAACAATTTTCACTCATCAGAATCAAAGACTATATGAGATATGGACCACTTACTACAATCAAATTCATGCATTCCCCTTTCTCTTGCGTCTTTGGTTGAATTCAGAACTTGAGGATCGATAGTCTGCTGCTCGACCCTTTCGATGCTCAAATCTTGAGTTATCTCCTGCTGGTTTGGCGATACCGAGTCTACGGCTAGGCGATCCATACGAGATATCAATATATCTTCACCGAAATCACTACCAGGAGATTGGTTTCTTGGTATATCAGGGTCTTGAGCATCTGAAGTTGCTGCTTGTATGCGCCTGCGTCGGTCCATACGCTCGTGGGCCTCTTTCGTGGATGGAAGAACCTCTACACCTTGCATTGAAACACCATTTGCATCGATGTAGAAGCCTTTGTGGCATCCCGCACTTTGGCACTTGCAGACCACTCTCCTAGGATCTGGCTTGAATTTGGGAGACATCATCATTCTTGATCTGGATTTAAATTTTCAGAAGAACGAGCTTCCTATTCGATGACTGAGATTGACAGACTTTTGAGTGGAAGAATTCAACGAAAACAATGAAAACAAATACGTAAAAAGGAGCAGAACTATTATAGCAGGATCTTGAAACGGCACTCAACCGACCACTAGGTGATATTTAATCGAAGAAAAGAGATCCATGAAACATGTTCTCATTTTCGACAGCCTGAAACCTCGTAAGTAATCCAACCAATTGCCCACAGGATTACATCAGAAAACTGATCAAAGAGGATTATACTTTGATAAGTCTCATATGTAAATCACCAATTTGATCAGCAAGCCGGGACAGAAGATTTTGAGTAAAGTACAAATACAAGCATATAGCCATCATTCCATAATAAAGAGACAAGAGCAGAAGAATTCTAGATCGGGAAAATCAAGAAGGATAAAACATAGTAAATTAGTATAAGCTATGATCTACCAAAACACACAATAACCATGGCCAGACAAAGCGAAACAAAGTACTAAATAAGAGCATTCAACGTTGCGTATGTAATGAAACTTGTTTGGCATGCCGCTACAAAATTTAGGATTCAGGAAGAGATAAAACATATCTCGAACATAACACATTGAGGTCCGGTTTTGTCCGAAGTATTGAGATCGAAAGAGATGAGCTATGTATGGTAGAACATTTGGGAAGTTTACACCATGTTATTGACCGTCTGATATAAAGACATCGGGTCTAAGAAACATGTTAGGCCGATCGAAATACCAAGATGTGAGAAATCTGTCAGCTGTAGATATTCATGTAGACAATCAATACACTTGACAAAAGAACAAACGAATAAACCTTGTTTCAGTACACTGATTTACTCGGTGGTTTCAAGCAAGTCCTTGTTGATCCAGTAATGGTACCCTGGAACGAGTTCCTCTTCGTTTTTGCTTTGCGCTTGTTCCAGCATGAATAATTTGTAGAGGCTGACATAATTTGGCAAGCGTAGTACTGAGTAATTCAGAAAGAGCTCAGGATGATACGATTGGAGGGCATGTCGAATCGCTTGGATGCTGAGTTTGGATACAAACTTCGAGGTAACAACACGTGGTCTTTTGGTGTAATCGGAGCCGCGTGGAAGTTCAAGGTTCGGATTAACATGGTGCTTGTAAAGAGCAAGGACCTCGTCCTTGAGTGCAGCCGAAGATATGTTCACGTCGGGCTTTATCTTGTGGATGGCACTTGCCAACATCGCGATCGTGGTGGTGCGGTGAAGTGGATCAAAGTCTTCAAGCTCATCTTCAGTGTCCATCGAGTCGGGCGGTGCAGGAGGTTGGGTACAGAAAGGCAATAGCTTCGGGAGTACATCTCTTTCGAATGCCGAGACCAAAGCATCCTTCTTGTCCCCTGGTCGTGAGCTTGTGTTAGGATTGAAATATTGTAGGATACGGTAATACTTTAATTTGGTGAGTTTGTATGTTTTGTTAGTCTTCCAATCGTGTTGAAGAAATGGATGAAGGTCAGGATGTAGTTTTGAAACCATGTCGTATAAGGGATGTTGAGTGGTGTCAAAAGCTGTCGGAGGAATGTGATGATCACCAGGTGCGCTTGGAGATAGCGGCGTCGAAGCAGAGGGTCTCGACGAAGATTCCAAGCTCTTTGGAGACGTGATCTCGCCTTTGGCTGATACAAAGTGGACGTTTGCCTTCCCTCCATTACCATCACCTGCACTGAGCTTAAGTTTTGACTTTCCGGGTGGAGGAAGCTTGCTTGTGTTTCCTGGCATTGTAGATCGGAGGAAAATATTGAAGGAACTAGCTGAAAATGATCAAGGAGACTTGGATATTATCTGTCTCAAGACATAAAGAATAGACAATCAGTGATTAGAATGAAACTAACAAGAATCAAACACATTTAAGTGATGTACCTGAACGATCTTCAAAAACAATCCCAAATAGTGATCGATGACCTTTTTATAACAATCAAGATAATTAATGTAATCGACCGTGAGGATGAGAGAAAGTTTGTGGACTTGGATATTGATTATGAAGCTTTCAAAAGTCAAGTTCGCAGAGAGACAACAAGCTATGATTGGCACAAACAAACCACTTTATATATCAGTAATTTAGATGACATGTCGTTCTGAAAGGGTTGGAAGCAAGTTTGTCCTACATTTGATGATTCCATGCATCTTGTCTGATTAAACGAGAATTTTGGCAAAATCGGTGTAGTGGGGATGATGCAATCTTTGTGAACTTCTTAATTATCAAGACAAATTATATGTACAACCCCTGCAACAGTGGTTCGTATGATTGAAAGGTTCATGACCTTTATTTATTAGAAGGACACTTTGCAGTTTGAATTAGATCAAAGGATCTTGCAGTTGAACCGTTTGAAAGGAATCTATCAAGGGAATAATCATAACGAGGGATACGAATTTGGAACTCGTGTCCCTCGTAACATTAGCCTTTGAATGACTTGTTGAGATCTATGTACAGGTGTTATGAGTAGCACCTTTCCAAGACATTGAAAGATATGGAATGGGAGAAGAAACATCCTGTTGCAAAAGACCGTATATGCTGACTATCTGACACGGGCCACGTACTGAAGTGCTCATCAAAGATCTTAGTAATTTTCATATCTTGGTTGTTTTAAGCCACTAGTAATCTTCCAAAAGGATCCCAGGATTACAGAACCACGGGAGTGACAGATCAAAATTGAATAATCTGACTTTATCGATTAATAAAATAATCTGAGGTCAAACTTTTTACTTCCGCAGAATTATCTGTTGGATCCGCTCAGAAAATATTAATTCTGGCGTAGTGTTAATTATTTGAGGAAATCAACCAGTCTTACGCCCCAATATTTCTTTGCAGGACAACAAATTAACTATAACATGCAAGTGGTAACCCATCGAGATGGAAAAAATTCAAACCTGCTCGATTCTGTTTTTTTTTACGGTCGAAATTATGCTGGCGGGAGATTTATTTTTGGCTCACTTGGCGTAAGCCTTTGCGGTGATCCAGGTTACTCAATACATGTGCGCTTCAGACTTTTGGAGCATGGCGTTGGCCAGATCTTGCAAGTCGCGGATGTCGAATCTCCACCTCTGCAAATCTCGCTTGCGCTCTACGCGCATGCTGACACCTACTCTGGGCCTGCCAGGGTTTCTGCGGCACGTAGGGGAATAAGTAGGGCGCAGTTCAGTGATTCTTCGATGTGGCTACCATTTCCTCCCGCGAATTTTTCTATTAAGACATGCCGCACACTTCTTCGAAAGGAGGAGGAGTCTTGGAAGAAGAAGCGTAAACGGGAGGCTTAAGGAACAGCGCGTGTGCGCGCTTGCTTTGCCATTGTTGGATTCTTTATACTGTTTCTACACCACAAATTAATTACAACATTACTCCGTGTTTTTATGTTTGGCGTTGTTTATTTGAATTGTCATACATTTTCTGTCTCGATGGTGGGTTTGCTATGCAATATGGGAATTCGGTTTCCGAAATACAAAGCTGTTGTCCAGTCAAAGTACCGGTCTTAGATTGAATTAATTCCAAAGTGGTATATTGACCAATTTAGAAATAGAAACATCGACAAATCCTAACGTACATTTGCAATGTTGGGCGATTTGTGTTATACAATCATTCAATCTTGTGTTGACCATTTTGATGGGGTCGAGATGTGCGACCTACGAAGCGCTGCGATTATTTCGTGCGCGGAAAGTGGCCTGTGCCTTTTTCTGCACACCAAGGGCCCTTTGTGTAGGCTTCTTTTAATTGGCTTCTTATTAGCCTACGTACTCACACAGGCCTCTCCCGCCAGATGTTTTTTGGCCAGGCGTCAAGTCAGGCTTGTTTTTTCTCTGTTTCTGGTAATGAGTTGCTGGGGTCATATCTTACGTTGGTATCATGCGCCTGTGTGCTCTGGCCCTCCTTGATAGAACTCAATTCGAGTGTTGTCTTAGACATCTCATTTTACCTCACCGTATTGTTGACTGACTCACTGACCCGAGGTCACTGGTTTTCCTTTGCCCAGTCTGTTTGGGGCTAGGTGTAGTACTCACTGTGCAATTACGTTTTATTTTGCTTTCGATTCTTTATCAAGTGTTGGTCGTTGAGCGTGATTTGTGCTAGGTATCACGTGTGTAGATTTGTTCAGTGCGATATAGTATTCGGTACCTATTTTCATATTCCAACACCCTTCTACTCATCTTGTTATCAGTGGAAGTTTCTTTTCGGCTATGCGTAAGCGTTCAGATGGGCTGGATAATCTCAGTTTGCGTTGGTTCTGACTGGTATTATCAGCAATTGCCTCTATGTGTCTCGCGGTTATTTGCGGCGACATTGGTGTTTGGCTGCCTGAGTTTAGTTCCCTTCTGGGCATGAACGTTGCGAGTACAGTGGAAGTTGTACGTCAACATCAGCGCCCGGATACTTTTTTTATTGTGGTCGTTTTGCATGTGACACTGTCTGATGATGGAGTCAGATGGCAAATCGGTTGCAGGTGATTGAGTGTATCACGCGTTGGGGGATTTGTATTCCTTGCCTCAACTTCTACGTACAAACTGGATTTGGGGTTGTTTAGTTCATCCTTGCTCAGTTTGACATTTGGCTCATCCGAGCTTTGATTTGGCGGAGACTTCGCGGACATTTTGTCGATTGCTTTGGCGTGTATATTCCATGCTCGGCTCACGGATTGATAACCTGTGCTATTGGTGATGTGAAAAGCTACAGCTTGTGGAATCGTTGCCGACTCTTTTGTACTCGACCTTGGCTTCAACGACCTTAGATATTTGTTTGTTCCAGTCATCGGGATCATTGTTTTGAGCTCTCAGCTGCCACCGACTAGCACACAACACGCCTGTCATTTCCCGTCGCTGTTTGACCCACCCGAGAATTTTGCAATATGGTGCGTATGAGCAGCGCACAAATACATTTTGAAGACAGGTCCTGAAGCTGAATGCTTCTTTTGGTTCGTCGTGGATCAGATACCTGTGTTGACTCGGGTCCATCCACCACCTCTGCCAGTAGAGGTAATCGAGATGATCATGGCTCACTTTGTGGCTTATTGCTCGACGCCGGCTAATGACACGTACAACACGTCCGAGAGGCCGTTATTGCACCACAACTCCGTATTGAAACTGCTAAAGCTGCGGCTTTTAGGAAGGGCGTGGTCAATCGCGATTGGCCCATTTGTATACGACTCTTTGAATTTAGTGACACCAGCGATGTGTAGGGGCCTCTTGCGAACGTTGAAGGAATCGTCTCGTGTCACGGTCACTCACACCTTGCGTCGTCTTTGCCTCGATCGTGTTTTGTACTCTTCCGAGGGCCTCAGGGAGACATCGCGCAGTGCTCGTACCGGTTCCGGAGGCCGTCTGCTAAGGTCAACTGAACTCGGATATGACCACGATTCAATTGCGATGCGCGATGCTGCCGACCTGATCACTTTGTGTGCTCCAAGTTTGACTGAACTGAAAATAAGATTCACGGACTCAATGGGCTTTTCACGCGGCATGGCGGTCGCAATATCAGCGTTGTGATCCCTCAAGGTTCTCATCCTACTAGGCAGTACGGTGCGACGCACTCTCAACCACTCGGGTTCAATTGCCTCAATTTTGGACTCGTGCTCGAACTTAAAGTCTTTCTCAATTGATTGTGCGACGCTGGAGCCACTCAAACTTCGACCCGGGGCTTTGGAAAATCTTACTCACCTTTGGGTGGCATGCTACCGCGGTAACATGATGGCTTTGGGGCACTTGTGCAGCTGCGATGCCAGGAACGTCAAATTCTTGGAATGTGTAGCGCCTTTTAACCGTTTCCACTTGGCAACCTCGATCGTGGGCCTGCGAGGCTCACTGGAGGTGCTTTCTGTTGAGACTTTACCGGACAGCTTACCTGCCGACGTGTTTCATAAGTGTTTCCCAAAGCTGAAGGTTATGCGGTGTCTGCATTCGGGGTCGGTAGCATGGAGTCTTGAATGGATAGATTTACCATTCTTTGACTCTTTGGAGATATTCATCACCACATACAAACATGGCAGGGGCAATTGGCATGATATGTTGACGCGTCCTGTGAAAAAGCCTCATGTCTTACCTCGTAATTTGAAATATGTTGTGTTCTTGGCCGACAACTTCGACCAGGAGCAAGACAATGAACTGGTGGCCACTTTTAAATCGCACGGATTGATGTGCGTGTTCAAGTCTTTTTTATCACGCGAAGATATGATGGTATGTTTTCATTTGATTCAAGCGGCCATTGCGGTGGTTGAATCGCTAACTGAATGCTCTGTTTCAGAATGCGAAGGACTGGATTGGGCCTGGTGTGTCTGATCGCGAGGCGTAGATGGCAGGTGGTCAGTGTTGTTTGGTCGACATACTGTGTTCCATGGCCGAGTTCTACGGTATGGGACGAGCCTCGTTGTTGTACTTACATACTAGGCACACCCGCCTCTACGGTTTATAAATATGTTGTATAAAGCGTTTGAGAATTGACTTAAAAAGTAAGATGGTATGCGAGATATAATGATATTCAAGACTGAATTACTCAATTAGCCATCATTTGCTAATTTATACAAACCAGAATGAAATCGTAGTCGACTTAGATGCGAAGCTGAATTTAGAGCCAAGTCAATTTACTTACATTGATTGTTTTGCTTTTCACTCGCAAACCGAGGCAAGGACTAAGTGTACATGATGGTTGTTATATACAGCCTTTGTTTCAAGAGCTCAGGTGCCGACATAATATGCCCATCGGAATTGGGTTATCTGTAAAGCATGGGTATTTGGATCACTTAAAAGTGGATTGTTCATAGATTTGTTTTATCATTGTATAAGATTTGAGACTTGTAGATCGGTTTGTTCAAACAAATAATGACGGAGTTAAGGATACGCGCAGGCTGCTAGCAGTGGTTAGTGTGTCTTTTCTCACACACCGTGTTTGTTCTCAATGTGGTATTTGAATTACATATATAGCACCGTTGTTATCCATTTCGCAAGTGTACTCAATGGTAATCCCAAAGGGTGGGCTGTATATAGAACCCCGTTGTCGATATGGATATTCCACAGCGCCTCTGCTTAAATCTAATAGAAAATCATGTGTTCAGCCGAGTTCTGGAAGGGTGAGGCTTCAGGGGAACAAGAAAACTATCTTGTCATTAGAGATCTTGGGAAGTCGCTCACCCTTTGAGTACCCAACTAGAATCTTTGCCATTACACAGTCTTCAATCTCGGCGTCACCAGGAGTTTGATTTGTACATCTGACCAATCCAACTCCTTCGAGATGGTACCTTTTTTCTGTAAAGTTGAACAATTCTGGATTTTGGTGCCGTTCCATTTGTGAACGCTCTATAAAAATGCACAAGATATTAGAGATGTTTGGTTGAGTGTGCGGAGAGAAACAATTAATAGAAAGCGGAATCACCCTGGGTACAATTTGTTGATTGTATATAGATGTGAGTGAGACAACTCGGCCTGAGCTTGCAATCAATTGCAAATGGAATAATGCAGTGGATGATCAGAATGATCAACCTGTGGAATACATGGTCTACTTATAGAATGTATGGGTGTCAGAAAAGTTTTTAATTGACCTGACCTATTTGGGATTATGGTAACCAGCGATCGACGCGAAAAAAATGAATAAGGCGGGCACCCCGATGTTTCCTTTGAGATACAACATGCTATGGACTGTGTTTAGTGTGTTTGCGGCATCTACAGGGTTCACATATCATGAGTCAGAATGATTCCGCTTTGTTTGTTATGTAGACATAGTGTAAGCCAATCCGGTGGTTTTTCCTTCGGTGTGTTTTTGTCGTGATGATACTATCCATGTGTCAGTGTCGCGGCCGGTGGAAATATGATGTACCTGCCGAGTCTACATTTACCCGCGTCTCGAGTGCGAGTGTGGTGCGAGGAGTTACTGACCTGTTGCGTGTGCAGCATTGGTTTGTATTGCTCAAAGTGGTATGGCCAACGGGAATGTGTAGACACGGGAGGCTCCCATTGCGCGACATAAGCCGGTGCTAGATGTGTATTGTATATGGTACCCTACGGCTTTGGATATTCGTCTGTCAGGGTTGTACTTTGTCAAGCACTGATTCATTGACAGCATGGACATTTTCATGCTATTGTGTTGAAAAATAACTCATTTCATATGCCAATGCTTGCTCTGTGAAACGGCAATTTGTGTCAAGGGTCCCAATGGGTGGGTGGGCATTGCTCCGCTTTCAATTCGTGGAGTCATCATGGTTATCTCAGGGTCGATACTTGATCCCCAATGCGATCTACATGGGCTGTGATCTCAGTAATCTATAATAGGCAGGCTAATTTGTGTCATACTACCGGGTCTTAGACTACTGGCTCATTATCTACAACGTTTTGAAGCGAATCGTTTGCCAATTTCATTCTCACTTTATGTCTGCACTCATCAAAAAAACTTCTATTGTGGGTCAGCCTGGCTTGCTGCCGGTTGAAATTGTACAGATTATAATGGCATACTACTGCGATGACTTGCGACAACTCAATTCGGATCCCTTGAACAGCGCAGACCCACGCTTCATGCCAACAAGCACAACAAAGTCATTGCTCAACCTGCGCTTGGTTGGTAAGTCGTGGGCGGTTGGGGTGCTGGGTTTCGCGTATGAAGGTGTATATTTGGCGAGATCGACTATGGCTTCAAAGTTTTTGCAAATGACGAAGTCGTCAATTTACACTGTGGAATCGTGGTCTCTACGTCGGCTATGTCTGGGTCCCCTTCTATTCGTCTCGGACCGTGTCAAACATGGGTTCGCCGAGTTGAATACAGATCCACAATTTGGCGTGCTTGGTGTGCGCGAAGCTGATCCGAATGCCGACTGTATCTCCATGGACCTGGCCGCCGGTATCATCGGCATATGTGGGCGTAATCTGACAGAGCTTAAGCTCACTTTCTTTGGTGCTGTTGGTTTCTCAAAGGGCTTGGTCAACGCAATATCTGGTATCTTGGAGCTGGAGGCTCTTGTCATCTACGGGCAGAAGCGCCGACCGGTTAAAAACGACTCTGCGTCTCTAATGGCGGTTCTGCGCGCAACTGCGTCTTTAAGATCTTTGTCAATTCTATGTGGCCCCCTCGATAACTTGAATTTGGATGCTGTGGCCATGCCGCGTCTTGCGCATCTATGGTTGGCATGTGATGAGTCAAACGTGTCGGCCTTTACGCGAGTGTGTCAATTGGTGAATAACACGGTCAAGTTATTGGAGTGCTTACCAACTACGACTCGAGGTGACGCGAGCGCCATCATCTTGCCTTTCCGTGATTCACTCGAAGTCTTGTTCATGCCCTCGATCCCGTATGGCCTCCCACACAATGTCCTGCACAGCGATTTCCGTATGCTACGAGTCGTTCGGTGCATGTCTTTCGATTCTTCGCCGTCGAGTTTGATGTGGCTGCGCAGACCTATCTTCCGGGAGCTGCAAGTACTGGTTACTGCCTATTCCGATTCCAAGGAGTACTGGCGTACTATGTTGCTTTATCCCGAGCGTGTGTCAACGGCGCTTCCACGCAATTTCAAGGGTGTAGTTTTTGTCACTTGGAATGGATGCGATGTAGACGAGCCTGAGTTAGTGGAGTCATTTGGCCTGTATGGCGTGGGTTGCGTGTTCAAGGACGAGTTGTCTTGCTCAGATTTGATGGTATGTAGGGCGTTTTGACCAAGTGGTGACTTGAAGTTGATCTGACTATTTTTCTCATGTCCCCTTGTTCATGCAGGACGTGGTGAATTGGTTTCCGGATGTATCAGAGGAGATGCGTGTGATGCCCGCTTGATGTGTTACATTTTCTTTTGGCCTGTGCGCGTCAGCCTGAGCTGGGTAGCGGTATACATTTGTACCTGTTTGTCTATGTGTGTCTTAGGCTTGTGGTGATGAAACATATATTATAATACTGTATGAGGCGCGCCGCAGGTGGAGTGGCGATCTTGCCGTCTTTTCAATGTCAATGTTGTGCACAGCTGAGTTCTTGGTTTGGTGTTTGCTTGGTTGCGTCAGGTGAATCAGACTTACTCATGTTTGGGGCATTGATGATCGTTACGCGCTGTCTTAATTGGTGACTTGCCTGGATTGAGTGTGCCCTCATGAGTCCTGGGGCGCTTGACATGTATGGCTCACTTATCTTTCCGCTATATAAGCCGTGTGGTGTGTCGAACATACAGTGTCCCCAGGTCTGCGGGAGCTTGTGGCACTCTTTGTTGCCTGCTGCTTTATCCCTGGTTGTTTCTCAAGGTAAGTTGTGTGTTGTTGTCGGCTTGTTTCATGATACGCACATGTGTACCGTGCTGACACGTGGTGTCAAACTGGCTCTCACGTTGGACTCAGTGAGAGCAAAATAGCAAATCTGGTTACCCAGCGCGACTATGATTCAGGGTATAGCTCACCCATCTTTCAGGTGTCGTCACGGACTGACCAGAGCTATGTTGAAATCATGAATATTAATAGCATGATGTTGTATACTGTGTGGTCATTTGTGTCCGGATCTACTTCCCCAACGCTTTATGCTCCTCGGCATGTGTAACTCATGTTTCATTTGTCAGTGCGCGCAAGAGTCCCCATTTCCCTTGTGTTGGTATCTTGTTTGATCGGCGTCTTCTTTATTTTCATCTGTTACCGATACTGCCCTGCGATGCCTGTCTTCAATAGCAAACCCCCTACCAACCTTCCTGTTGAAGTCATAGAGTTAATTATTAGCAACGTCGTTAGCCTTTCGCGTAATGTAGCGCGGGACAACTCAAATTGCGCGGATAGAGCATATTTAGACCACTGTTCGGTTGTCGAGATTCTCGAGATGCGATTGGTCAATACTCGATGGGCTGCTGCAATCAGTCCTCTCGTTTATGACTCTGTATATCTGATGAGTCCCAACATGGCGGCGTCTTTACTCGGATTGTGGCGCAATTCATTCATCCAACCAGGTAGTTACCACTTGCGACGTCTTTCGCTCGGTCGTTTGTCATACTTGCCGTCTGGTGTGGATCCAATGGACCAAATCTCCTCATACACGACTAATAACCGCACCGATTCTTGGACTGGTACTGGGTCTTCAACGGCCTGCATTAACGAGGCCGACGCAGCGGTGTTGATTAGTTTATGTGGACACAATTTGTCGACCTTGAAACTGGGGTTTGCTCGATCACTTGGTTTCTCGGACATCATGGTGGAGTCTATTGAAGGGATTCGTCGTTTGGAAGTTTTAATAATTGTAGGCGCAAAGCTGGCCAGCACGGTTAACAATTCTCGATCCTTGGAAGCAGTTCTGGACTCATCTCCGTCACTGCGATCGCTGTCTATCAACTGTGCCTCCCTTGATTGCTTAGAGCTTCGGCCGGGCGCGCTACCGCGTCTGACCCACTTTTGGGTGTCAGGTTATCGCAACAGCCGTGTAGCGTTTAGCAAGTTCTGTAACTCTATTAGACATAGTTTGAAAGTCCTGGAATACGTCTCGCCCTTCAGTAAGAACCACGGGACATCGATTTTCTTGGCTTTGCGGGATTCTATTGAGATCCTTTGTGTGGAGTCACTTCCTGATCACTTGCCTCACGAAATTCGTGGCACGCGTTTTCCTAATCTCAAGGTGTTACGATGTGCGCATGGCAGTACTTCTCATAAGGATCTGGAGTGGTTAAATGCGCCAATTTTTGATTCAATTGGTGTTTTTATCACATCTTATTGGCACGGGGGGAGGTATTGGAGGAGGATATTAAAGGGTATAACGAAGGGTAATTCAGTTTTTCCTGGCAGCATGAGGTTCATAATTTTTGTGTCATCTAAGAGTGGGGTGTGTGATGATCATGAGTTGGTGGATATGTTCGCAGTACATGGGGTGGTATGTTTGTTCAGAGCGGAACTGTCGCTAGATGAACTGTTGGTACGCATATGCGGTTTTATGTTATCTTTCTTATATGTTGCTAATGAGTCGTTGTGTTTGTTTCTCAGGAAGCATCGACCTGGGTGGAGATTGCTACCGCGTAGCTTGTTGTATCCTTGCGGCAATGTGGGCCTGAATAGCCTGCCTGGCCAAATATGCGGTTTGGTACCTGATAAAGATTTTGTGTCATTGCGACACGACATCATGGAGAAAGTTTTGTTTTTGAACTAAGGTTTCATTGGGGATTGGGCCGCTTGCCTTTAATTTGTGGGTTCTGTGAAGTGTGAGAATGTGTAATAAAGCTATATTTTCAATTCCCCAACAGCGGCGCCCGCCGCTAAACTGCTAGTCTATTCTATTTATGCACCTCATGATTACTTCTTAAATATCTACCCTCTTTGGTATCCTCCAGATGATCATATCAAAGACACCATTCCTCCTAGTCTTTCTCCATTGGATGAGCTGTATAATGATGATGCACGTAAGTAATTTTAAAATATCAGACCATTTTGATTTTTCCTTCCTGTTGAATTGCCCTGATAAATGTATAGGAGATGACTGGATCTCAAATGAGACAGAACCGGCGTTTTGAGACATGAATGCTGAAGTTGAATCTGGTGTGTTGCCAATCTACTTCTTGTTGATGGATTGATTGTCAACTGTACTGATATTCTGTTTCTTTATTCAACAATATAGACAAGAACAATCAGAAAATCTCAGACGAGCCCAATTGGCCAATCTCGTCAATCAAGGGTAAAGAGGTGGGTGAACAAAACCCTACTATCTAAGAAGTATCAGAACTGATGTATATATGTCAGACACAAACACAGGGTGATCTAGACTTGTGCAGCAAAGCAACATGGAGTGGTATTTCGGAGCCCAAAGGTTTTTTTGCAATTGACTAAATGTACTCTGGTCATCTCAGCTGATTATATTGTTGCTCTTTAACGTTTAGAGTCTGATTCTTCAACTGTTGTTCCTGCCACATACTCAACTAATCCAGCCAAAATTGCTACTGAACATCATTTACTATATGATACACCGGCAGAAAAAGTGGCCAAGTTGACAGCCCGACTCAAAGCAGCCAGGATGTCAATCAAATCTAGAAAGTATAACCAAACAAATCGTGCTCCTACCAAGTCAATTTCTGTGCTGAACACTCGGCTGTCTAATGGGGTGACTCGACCAAGTATTGAAGCAAGCACAAGCTTTCATCCTTATCATCCAAGCCCAGGTTTGCTACTGATACTATGTAAAGTCTTTTGATAAGTTGTTTTGTAGCTGATGAACATTGAGACTCTATCAATCTTCTACAGGACCCCGAGGTAAGAGAAAATTCTTTTTGGATGGAGATCCACGAGATCCAGACAATCAGTATGCCTCCAACAGCTCTGAAATCGAACCAATGGAATTGGAGAATCAATCTGTGTCTCAAAACACGTCTCACAATTGCACAAAACCTGAGTTACACCAAAACAATGTTGACATGGAGGACAATTCAATGGAGGACAATTCATATACCGGTTCACAACTGCTTGCATCACCAAAATGACCTATACCTTCTACATCCAAGAGAATTACACCAGAAAATCAAACGGGCTTGATCATGTCACATAGAAAATCGGGCAAACGCCAAGGGCAATCTCAACCTCTTCCTCACATCAAAAAATCATCTCAATGTCTTCCTCGCGTCAAAAGATTGTCCTCATCAAGAAAAACTTCTCACCAACAGATATCACCAAAGGATAGAGGGTCCTTAGGACACACTATCATTCCATCAAGACCAGCAAAAAAACACGTCACGAGAAGCCATGGTTCTCCAACTGAGAACCATGTGATCCGGAGAACCTCTGCATCTCATGGAAGAAAAACACCAAGCATTCAATTAACTGAACAGACCTCTACATCTCGAGTTAGTGGGCCATCGATGGAAAGTCAATCCCAGCTACTACCTGTAGGATCCACCTCCAAAGGTCTTGACAACCTACCTCAAGGTAGAGGACCTGTCTTATCAAGATCTATCACCTCTAACCGTTCACGAGAATCTCAGCCACGAAGTTTGAAATCAAGACATTCTAGGGCTCATGAAGCTGAAGAATCAGGGACTGACTTGGAAAGTGTCCACAAAGATCTTGAACAGTCAGAAGGAGAAGTTGAATCATCTGATGAAGAAACGGCGGAGGGTGCTTTTCATCTAGCTGAGGAAGAGGGACGCCGCAAAACGAGAGCTGCCATTCAAAATACAAATAAGACAAAACGACACGCCGAGCTTCACCTAGATCGATGTGCACAAGGGCCTTCTGCAATCTCCCAATTCAAACAACTATCATTATCAATACATGACTTTCACAAACTTCTGTTGGGAATAGTAAGGAAATCACGCCATCATGATGACGTATCAGTCTTACTCACACCCCCTTCACTTGATGAGATCAATCGTTGGGTGAAGCGTAAGCATGATAAGAGGAAACTAATTGATCAGGAGGTGGAGCGGGCTTGAAATCGCTTCCTCCGCAAATATCCCATCTCAAACACCACACAGCTGGCGATGGTTGAGGCCAATGCAGCTAGACTTGCAGCTTCAAAGATTCATCCAGTGCCCTTCGTATCTCAAGTGGCTATCCGAAATCCTGGGGGTAGATATTCAACTAGTGTTGCTTTGACCTGTGAAGCTGCCTTGGCTCTTGCTGGATTCAATCAAGGTACATTTGACTGGCGTACTAGCCTCAAGTCCAAATGGAACGAAGCCATGTCAACAATATTGCTCCAAGAATGGGAAAAATGTTACAAATGAGGTGATGCTGATGAATATTTGATCAACAAAAGCCAGGTAACATCAGAAAACAAGTTTAAAATTTTCAAGAGATGGTACGCATGCAAACGAAGTGAGTTTGTTTCTCAGGAAAATGCCCAGCAAGATAAGTTACAAAATCCTGGTGCAATTAACAACAAGAGAGAACAATTAAGAGAGAAAGCTGTGCAAAGGAAAGCCAGAGAAACAGTGATTATTGATATTATTTCTTTTAACTGAACTTCATTTAGATGACCATGAATTACTTTGAATTTTCCAGGTAGCATCCATCCGGAATCTCTGTATGCAGACCCATTTCCCAAAGCACAACAATCTTCGCCTCATCTTGTCAAAATCAGCTGTTCATTCTGAGGATGAGATTCAAGATGGAAAATGTGTCCGTATATCTCAGGTTTGGAGGTCAAGTGACTTGGACATTCTTTTTGATGAGCTTGATTCAACACATAAAGAATCTCAACTTGATGCTCGAGGATCAACCAATGCAATTAAATCCCTGGACCTTGGTGAACATCGTGCATTGACCCAGGATGAGCTAAGTTACTGTCATCCTCCAAAATACTTTCCAAAATGTTTAGTAGACACAGATTATGAGAAAAATCTTAATGAGCTCAAACAACAAGCACTTCGACTGTCAACAGCTGAGGATTTTGACCTGAAGCCTCTTATCTCAAAGCTTAGGGCATTGAGGAAGTAGTGCGTTATTATAATTCTATCACAGTTTCTATGATATCTTTCTTGTGTATCTTGACTGTTTTTTTCTTTTGTAATGAACAACTTTTCATTCTTCACAAGGTCTATATTGATTTTCTTCCACATCTCACATTTGCTAGCTCCTGAAAGCCTTAGCTTGTATTTGAAATTTCAAATATACTGGTTTTGATTGTTACTCTAATTTTACGTTTTCACTCTATGTCAATATCTACATACAACTGGCTTTGTCTTTGCCTCACAAAATTTGATGCTTGGCCCAGTATGAAGTGAATGAGAATGAAAGATGGCTTCAATCAGATTTTTGTCTTGAATTGATCTTGCATTTTTGAAGCCAACCATTGGTTGACCAGACCAAGTGATTGATGACTTGATGGTATCAGAAAAGAAGCATAGTGAACCGATTTCTTCTTTGAATTCTTGATGATGATTTGATTGATTTGATCACTTTTTTAATTTAACTGATTCTACGCTCAACATTATCACAATTTTTGATTGTTGTTGTTGTTCACCACCAATTTAAAAAATAAAGTGGGTTGATGGAATATTTGAAAAAATTATCAGTCAGTCAACTCGATGGAATCAAATCAAATCAAATTAATTCACTCACTTTACTTATCTTGATTGGATCCATTTCTTTTCTTTTTTTGATTTTGGGTTCAATTGATTTAAATTCTTTTCTTTCTTAATCTTTTTCATTTGTCATGTCAATTCTGACTTGACATTCATAGCATCATAGAATCCAAGATCTGACGTATTGGACACGTAAGGGCGGAGAAGCCTTTGTGGTTAGTAGGTATTGTCGGTGAAATTGAGGAGATGTTGTAAAGTGATATGGTGAATCAAATTTGTTTTGAGTAAATGAGCTAGAAGTTGAACCAAATAAAGCACGTGGATGAAGTGAAATTGTTTGTTTTGGGTAGGTAAGAATCAGTTGGGTTAGAAGCTGGAGTTATGAATCAAATCCATTTAGATTCAAGACCTTACGTATTGAGGCATCATCCAACTTCACCCCCAATATCAATTTATTTCCTTTGTATTGCATACTTGATCCGGTTCCAGGAGGGTCACATAAGATGGAGTGCATGTCAGTTGACTGGACTTGCGAGTGATCAAAGGAAGACGTGAGTGAAAAGGCCCACTCACCTAGTGTTGACCGGTGGCTTTGCCAGACTGATGTGGATGAGTGAGAAGGTGTGGATTGAAGGTGTTTGAGGATTTGATGAGCTCGCTGAACGGCGTAATACCATTATACTAGTGAGAGAACGGCTAAGAGCAAACATGCTACATAAAGGGGCGCTGAGTCCGACCCCGAGTCAGCTAAGCTCAACCGGTGAGACCAAGCGCTTTGGTTGCTAAGGAGAATTGCGAGCCTTTTGCCATTGGACTTGCAAGCATCACTCCATCAACTGGTACGCTCACGTGTCGGGAGTGGCTCTCATGGACCTGGTGATGGCTCCTTTGCCATGCCCTTCACTTTTCATGTTTCAATGATCCTGCCCTGCAAGCTGGGTTCAAACTATCTAATCAATCGGCCAACGTGCGTGGTACAACCTGGGACAGCAAGACCTCCAAGGCTATCCATAAGGAGCTGTCTGCCACAGTGATTCAAAACCTGCAGGTATTTAATCTCATCTCCTTTCTTCCTCTTTACGCGTTGATGCTCACTGATTCTGAGTTTTACAGTCAAACAACAGCAGGTTTTGTCTCATTTACAGCGTTTGAATCACCAAGGGTTGTTGTAACACTTTCAGAGGGGTATCAGCTACATACATCAACAAAGACTATCATTTTTGAACCCAGCATCTGACTCTCAAGCTGGTCACGTTGTGGAGAGCAAATTCCAGATTAGCATCTTATATCAAATTACAATCACACCATTTCAAACACTCAAAGATCCACTTTATACATTTCAATGACATTCTTCAAGATAGAAGATATCACTCTCATTTCATCCCAAGTTACAGATTAATTTCAACTCATGCAACTTTGCATTTCTTACAATCAGATCATAATAAAGAACTACCAGACTATATTAGATCCAGAGAATCACATTGAGAAACAAACAGCATTCACTAAAATAGATGAAAGATATGTGTGAACAAAGATCATGAGTCAGTCCAACAACCACCAAAGTGAAAGAAGCAACTTATCTGAAACCAAAGCTCAAAATCAAATTCAAGAACCGCCATCAATCGAGTTTAGACAGTCAACATTCAAATGATTAACCAAACAATTGGTTCGATTTTAAGGGTTCAAAGTTAATAAAGAAAGAAAGGGGGTGTTATCTAAATTGAAAGTCAAAATTGAAAATGGATCCAATAGGCTGATGTGGTCATGGGAAGATGTCATCCGGAATGGAGTGGAGGTGACTGAATGTCAGTCAGGTTGAGAAAGAAGGGTGAAAAGGTAGATGTACATACCTTGAATTCAAGGAAACTATATGAAGAAATGATTGAGTAGCATTTGAGTTTGAATGGATCGGTTGAAGACAAAGGAAAAGAAGTGAGATATTAAAATAAAGGAGAGGAGGGCCAAGTTGTGGTTGAGATTGTAGATGATATAAAAGGGGACCTGTTGTGTGTGATTCATATGTTTGGTGTCTGTTAGTTGAAGTAGAAGTGTTATAATAAAAGTTGGGTCCGTTATCAAGTGTTATTTTCTCTTATGATCGGGTCTCTGATTAGTTTCTCAAAGTCCTAGAAGTTTGAATAAAATAGTTTTTTTTAAGTGTTAGTTAGTATTCTTTGATAACAGAGACAAAGAAGGAAAAATCGTACCTGAGAGTTATTTTTATCGTTATCAAGTCTTGAGTCTTGATCTTTCCTTTTCATGTTTGCTGAGCTCGGCCATCGAGTGTTTATTTTATTTTATTTTATTTTTATTTTTTATTTTTCAAATTTGGAAATTGCCAAGGCTGCTGGCAACGTAGTCACAACAGAAAAGGACAGCCTGCCCAACCTGAGCCTCTTGTTTCAAGTCAAGGCCAGGGCCGGATCTTTTTTGAGTTTTTTGTGTCAGGGCTTGTTACCCTGACCCTGGTCACAACTTCAAACCCAACATCCATCAACATTTTTTTATTAACTCCAACAAAAATATATAAAAATTAGAAACTGTAATATCTTCAGCTAGAGTAGTGGTAAAGTGCTGTACAAGGTATTGCCAGACTTCGCCAGACCTTGTGGATCCGTCTACGGGGATAAACAAAGTTTACAAGAAATAATTTTTCAAATAATTTTTTATAACAATCATCAAAACTAGTAATAGTGAATACAGAAGGATTAACAAAGTTTCACACCAAAATTTGCATCAAGACCAAAGTCGTTAGATTTGCACCACTATTATTTTTGAACTTCAATTTCAAAGGCTGAGGGCAGCTTAACAGCACCTTTAGATTGTCAGCTCTCTTGAGTGACATTTCTCCCCCTCTCCAGTTCAGCCTACGCTAGACTGCGTAGGAGTTCTACAACGTGGCATCATGCAGGCTGCCTTCTTGCACATCCAGTAGGTAGATTCTCAATTGCAAATGGATTACACAAAAAGATAAGTCAATTTCCTTTGCATCCTTTATCATTTTTATCTCTGTGTCCCTTTTAAATTGTTTTAGCTAACCAATCCATCCTGTCATGTTCACATGTTGGCTCAGACAACAGATTTGGCCAGTTCAAATGCAACCATGGCCCATGAACTGTCCAATATGTTTAGGGAAGCTGACAAGACAGCCTTTTAGGACCCCAAGGTTAGTCAAGTCAAGTGCTATGCACAGAAAATAGGACTTGTGGTTAAATCCAGGATCAACGCTTCAGGCATGAGTGCTGGTCACACCAAGCCTACAACCTCACCAGGAGTTACTTCAGCTGCACCTACCATGAGACTGAACAAGGACAACGAAGACATTTGTTTCAATTATTCAGAAGATTCTCAAGATCTTGATTTTCTGACAATGAATCATTTGATGATAACACTTCCAACCATGGCTCTGACAATGATCAACCTAACCGTCCCTCTAAGGTGGCTTGTGCAGTTTGCAAAGTGAGTAGTTTGTCTGTTTTATCTCTATTACTACTGTCCCAGCATAATGACATATTACTCTTTCATCTAGGCCAAAAAAATTCACTTGTCTATGTACTCAAAGCTTGGAAAGACGCCGAGAAATTATTTCAAAGGCTGGACAATTAGATTCCAAAGGTAGATCACCTATCCCTGGCTGGGGAGTTCAATGAAACATTGACGCCGATTACCTCCAAAGGTTGAGCAATGCACAAGATGTAAGTACAATAAGCTCTATCATCTCTTGATTCATCTGACATATCTTTCTCAACTTTTAGGTGGGCAATTTGATCCTTCTCAGTAATCAAAAAACTTGATATTTCCAGGGGTTACATATCACAAGCAATGAATGGGATGCAATTGAGACACTAGTCAAGATCCTCCAGGTATGTTTCCGTTTTTTTTCCTTCTTTCTCTTTCTCTTTTGTTTCATTACTGAGAATCTCTTCACATATAGGTATTCCTGCATGGTACCAAAAGAATGGAGGGCAACAAACCAACCGGCTGTATCTTACTTGCCAAATACTTGGGGCTCATTTTGGAGGTTGATAAGCTTGAAACAGCCTGTGAAGACCTGGGACTCAGGCACATGCTCAGTGTGATAACTGAAAAACTTGAAGGTTATCAGGCTGAGGCAGTTGTTTTGGATGCAATTGTTTTAGCCACCGTTCTTAATCCCCGTTTTGAGTTAAAGTTTTTGACCTCAATTATCCAGATGAGGCCCCCCAAGAAAAAGCAATTTTCAACTGCGCCTTTGAAGACACTCTCAGTAGATGGCCTGAAGATTCATTTCATACAAACTCAGTCAGTGAAGACATCCAACCACCTTCCACTTCAACCAACCCGAATTTTTCTGAGTTCAATATCTTTACAACCCATGTGGTATCTCAGTCTGCAGCTGATTGATGCCAAGAAGAACGTTGTAGAACTCTTTCAGTGCCAGGCTGGAAGCAGAGCCAAGAAGAGGAGCTCAAAAACTAAAACAATAAGTCTTGAAATGATGAATGAAAAGACTTCAAAAAAAATGCCCTTCTTAAACAGGTCTTTGGTTACTATTGAATTAAATTTAAGAACTACAAGTCTTTGGATTAATAAGAACCAGGCTCAAATGAGAACAATAATTTCAATGAAAGCACTTTCTAGGCGCACTCAGGCGCCAAAACCAATGAGCAAATGAGCACCAAACTCAACAAGAGATTCTTAAAAGAGAATAAGGGTCTAGTATTATAAAATTCCAACTCTACACTGGTTGTTACCTGAATAATAATAATAAGAGATACAAGGCTTATTCT
>KZ143379.1:0-11184 GCA_002157085.1 Melampsora occidentalis | reverse complement strand
CATCTTGCTTGAAAGTGTCATGCAGTTTGTCTTTGGAATGAGACATGCAAGAGATTGTAGTGGGGTTAAAATGAAGCAAGATACAATAAAAGTGTAACTTCTCAAGCTTCTTTAACTTGTCTTTGTAATCAGCTCTGAGGAATACACAAAGATCATCTGGGAGGGTTTGGATCAAATGCCATACAGCACTTGAATCCGGTTTGAGGGTGTTGACAGGTGGCTGAGGTAGCGGATGAGACGGAGGAGGTCCTGGTGGTCAGGGAGGAGNGGGAGGTGGACACTGCCAACACTTGAGGCTTCTTGGTCCAATTGCTAGCAGCTGACGGGCTAAGAGTGGAACCCAAGGTCTGACCACTGTTCTTACAAGGCTTTACTGTTGTCATTTTGAGTGCTAGGTGACAAAGTTGAAAAAAAATCAGTACACATAGAACCAAGTAGATTTGATGCAGCAACGTATGGTGGAGCTGAACGCGGAGTTGAGAAAGCATTCTAGATTTGATGTATGGACAGACCTGGATTTTGCATCAAAATGAGGTTTTCTTCAAGGGAAGGGGTTATTGAAGAAATTGAGACAAGGTTGAGGTGAGGGGGGGAGCTTGAAGACCTACGGGATCTACATATATATATGTAATTCTGATAACAATGGATGTGATTGATCTAGAAGATTGATCTTGATGGTTGTACGTCTGTTTGTCTAAGGGTATCCACTGAGTCAGTTTTGTATCATGATTCTTCAATGTTGTCTCTAACTACAATGATGTTGTTTGAGAGGGCTATGGATCAGAAATTATAATCAGTGTCATTGAAGATAAACAAAAGCTTAGAAAACACAAGACTTACTTTCCAATGATTGAATAGAATGTTGTGATACTATGCCAGTCATTGTGATACATGACTTATATTGAACAACCACCCACGTCCACAATATTTGATGATCTGTACATTGGCATTGTTGGGTCAGATTCACGGATACCTGTGGACAAGGCAATGCTATGGTCAAAGGGCAAGTTTGATCCAAATTCATGTTGATGATGATCAATGGTTGAGTGCGACAAAAGAGGAAAGATGTGGAAATGGAGATACCTACATACACATCATATAAGTAAATTGAATTATAAGACACACATGTACAACCCCTTTTTCTGTGTGTCCCTGAGATAACTCGGCTCATCAATTTCAATCAATTGTTTGATTACAAAAAGGATTTTATCCTTTCAAGCTCTTGGAGGGTGACGGTATCCAGCTGATGTACTCATCACACTAGCTTGAGAGGTACTTTAAGGTGGATGGATAACAAATAGATTTAACGTAATTAAAATACATTCAATCATTTAAGTAAAAATAACATTCAGCATTGAAGAGAGTTAAAAAATCAATGACATGACTGATTTAGACTTTGTTGATAGGGTGCGTGCCAGTCCTCATAACAAAAGCAGACACTTTGTACTTCAAACTGTTGATCTTGTGATCCATCTGGCAAAGTTCCTCCATTGTTTCTGTCACTTCCAGGAGGTCAATTTTGGTTACTAGAATAACAAGGATATTCTTATAATTAGCTCTGATGTAACTTATGGTAATCAAAAGTGAAAACAGATACCATGGGATCCTTTTTGTTTGAGTTTATGGGACAAAGACATGAATTTGTTTTGGAAATCTTGAAACAAAGCTTGGACCAGAAGGAGGTGTTCTGCCAACGTCTAATCTACAAGAAGAATTATTATTCAAAAGCTCAGATTGTATTAGCCAGACTAACACAATCAAAGAGCTCTCACCTTTGTTTTTGTGACCTAGTTCTGGCTTCAATTCATCTTGTTGATCAGTGGGTCTTCCGGTTTGAGGCATATTGAAATTGTTATCAAGTGTTGATCTGATTCAATGTTGTTAATGTAGACAATAAAGGAGATATATTAGACTCACCTCCCAAACAGTGAATAAGGTGGTGACTCTAGATTAACAATTGCTTGGTATCAATAAGCTCAATCAAAGATAGAAAACAAGGGAAGTACTGACAAATGACTTTCTCACAGGGTCCGGGTTGACGGGGGAAGTATGGCAATAGAACTTCTTTATATGTCACAAGAGGCTGGAACACTCTGTTGGTCAATCCCATTCAAAGTGATTCATCATTGCATGACTTCACTTTTCTAAACTGGGGGAAGGATAGCTGTACATATGTATATACATCACTTCTCTAATCTGTCTCTCTGAGATAACTTGGTGCTGTGCGGAGAATGATAACCTCAATTGAATGTAATATATCAGTTACAAGCAAAGGTTCAATCTATCAAATGTTCATATTTTTGAGTGTACATTATAGTTTGATTGAGAACAAATCAGGTAAAATTTGATTATTAGTTAAAACACGTTGATGAGCTTTGGAGAGCTTAAACCCACTTGACAAATGATTGTTGACTCTGATATACTTTTACTGTCTTTCTCACAATTATTTTCCTTACATGTCACATACCCAACACCCAGGTTATATAACTCCCCAGTTTTCTAGACCACATGGTAAAAATTATTTTTCGTGTAGTGTTTGCATTTTGTCCTATTGAATCCATGGATAAATCAAACATATGGGATTAGCATTGTTCAGTAGGAGACAGGACTAAGTCAGAGCAAGTAAATAACTGGTGGATTTGAAAGGAATCTGAAACTACACCTGATGGACACAAAATGTGATATGTCTGTACATCTCTTCGTCCGCATCCTCCTGGTGATTACATATGTAACAAAAAGCTTAAATTTGACATGGTTTTGCTCCTGTGTTGACAATACCCTGGCACAAGACAATTCCTTGGGGGTCTTTGGATGGATCAGTTGTTTGAACCAGCTCAGGTTTACCATTTTTGGGATCCATGATAGGATTCATATCTACTCAAGTTTTTGAAAATCAAAATTAATATAAACAAATATGGAGAGGAAAAAAACAAAGGAATAGCACACCTGAGTCAGGTTGATTGCCGGGGAAAGTTTTGTTAAATCTTGGACAGTAGCTAATTGAGTGGATAAAATCAAAATTAATATGTATAAATACGGAGAGAAAATAACAAAGGAAAACACACACTTGGGTCAGCTTGATTGCCAGGGGATNTGTCACATCATGGAAAGTAGCTGTCCAAGGGATTGCCTCATGCATATCTACCCAAGTTGTAGAAAATCAAAATTATTGTAAATAAATATGGAAGGGAAAAAAGCATTAGATTTTTGGCATGGTGGCTGAGGGAAGGGGTCATTGAATTTGATGGCTCTTTGAAATCTGACATGATCCAATCTCTCCCCAGATGGGTGGGTGATGCAGAAGAAGTTGTATTACTGGCTGGCTTCCAAATCTCTAGATAAGTATTTGGATTGCTGTATGTAGGATGCATTGCTGACAGTGAATTCAATACATTGATGTGGCAATGTGTGAATGATCATCTACCAGATCCAGTCTGAAACCCCAATGAATGACACATCTTACGAAGCTGTAGCCCAGTACTGGCAACCTACGGCAGATAAAATGAAAGGTCAATTGCCCGTCTCATCAACAGATATGGCAAAGAATGATATGGACAATCACGCTATTGCATTCCACAAAGGCAAACCACATTGAAGCCTGTGAATTTCAACCCTTGATTAGTATTATACTTCTAATCAAATTTTAGAGAAGGCCAGGGGCTGGTTGTGATATATAAGTTGCAATGTATTTTCCAGTAGTATGTGTATCTAGGCCTCTCAACAATATCATGTCCGATGGAGTATCACCAGTATTGTTCTTCTCAACATTGGTTGATTTTCCATTTGTTGTACTATGTTGAATCTTGATTGAGTATTCTGAAGTTAATGGTTGCAAGATCCAAGGTTGCTTAGGACCATGAGCAAGAACAAACTCATTTGTCAATCCTTGATTATCAAGCTTGGCAAACCCAATGCGGACTAATTTATCTGGATGTCAAGGTAGAAATGTCAGATGTTCTACTTTACAATCAAAGCAATGTGTAAAGTCTTCAAATTTGACTCCCTCAGCTTCATATGGTATGCCAAAGAAGACAGCTGAGTGTTCTTTTGAATGAAGCTGGCTAGACAGAGGTTCAGTAGATAGCTGATTTGAAGAACATGACGTGTTATTCATCAAAGTCGTCTGAGAAGTCATGTTGGCTTGTTGGTAGATGAATGATGAGATTTAGTTGTGGTAGTTGAAGAAGTGAGCAAAGTAAATTCCAAATGTATTTGTGAATCATCAAATGATTGACTTGTTTCTAGATTTGGGTTTGAGAGAGGTCAAAATTGTCCTGAATCCTTGTGAAGAAACCTCAGAGATGAATAACAATTAAGCACTTTTGGTTTATTGGGAAGAGAGTAACAAATTGAGTGTCAGTTCCTTGTAAACAGTAGTAGGATCAACACAGAGCTGAAGGGTAGGAGTGAAGAAAAAAGCTCACAAATTGGTCTTGATAGAATTAAAAAAGTATCTTGGTATCCCCACCACCCCCCTGCCTTTCACAGGTAGTGTCATGCCTGATCATGCATGACACAATTGATGTACATACAGGCTGTACCAGGTTATTGAGGATATGAAGGTTGTCACATTTGAAGTTGATTTGTTCACAATCTGTGGTTCATGCTCAATCAACATTAACAGGAGTAACTTTGTTGTCCTTTCTATTTGCTGCCCAATGGTGGACCTTGATCAAAAACTGATCTTTCCTTAACCATCAATCTTTAGATCCTTAACAAAAAAGGAAAGCTTCTGAGGCCAAATTGGAATATGAGTCAAGTGATGTATAGGTTCATCAAACCAATCAGTTTGAAAATGTTCTTTCAAGTATTAGCTATACTATGGTCAATAGATCATTTAGTGTGGGATTGCTACAGACATCCACTTGCTGCACCAGTAGATGAGGTGCAAGATCTTTTGAAACTCACAATTTATATTGGCTTCCAAGAGTTGTTGATACATGTTGCAGTCAATCAAGTGAGAGAAAAAACAACCAAAAGATTGACCCAGAATTGAATTCAATTGTGTCCTCATCACACCTTCTTTTGGAGTATGGTTCAAGTGTGACTTCCTCTCTCTCATGAATTCAACAAGATGGTATCTAAATAAAGATCCTGTTTTTGATTGTTCATTGAATTGACCACTGTGATGTTGATTGAGTGTGAACAGCAATTTGTAACGATTCAACTTCCAATGCAATAACCATTACGTAAATCCTTGATAGCCTGGACATCACTTGTGTCACACATGATTAGGCATGACACTACCTGTGAAAGGCAGGGGGTGGTTCTATCCTTTCATGTCACAGTTTTTGTTGTGTTTGGGTGATCAGCATTGAAAATGTTCATCTTGCTCAATCATGCTCATCTTCATCTCAACTGAGCATTCCTTGAGCATAGATTAGTACTCAGGAATCGGCTGGCACACCTCCACATACCTGGAATTGTGCCCATTAGAGTCAAAGCTTTGAATTTGTATGTGCAGACGGAGTGTTCAGGCAGGGCCTGTGATGAGCTGAGTGGATCAGGTAGCCCTCCCTCAGGATCCTTGGCTGAGCAATGAAGCCTGAGGAAGCCTGACTCATCTGCTCAGCTCATGTTGGTCATGTCCGATCACATGGCCATCATGAGTGGAACACAGTCAGTTGTGGAAGGAAAAAAGTAGGAAACTTGGAGAAAACCTGAAGCTTTTCATGCCCACCTGTATGTGAGCTTGTGTTTTGGTCCCTGTGAAGTGAGTGAGATTGACTATCTTGTTTGTCATGAGCCCCAAAAGCTGTGTAGTCTGAGCTGTGCTGCAATGATGATTGGAGTTGATTATGCTTTCCAGAAGCAAGATCTAAGCTAAAAGTTGGTGTTGGAGATCAGAATTTATGAGTTTTCTTGAAAGTTTCAACAGAAGATCTCTCTGATCCATGGGGTTGACATCAATCAGTGCCAAAGTCCGTAACAACTTCTGCTCAACCTCAGTTTTTGTGAGCAATGGGGCTTCCAGTTTGCCTTTGAGCTGGAGCAATGTTTTCAAATGTGGAAAAGATGACCCAGACAATCAGCAACATCTTCTAGAAGGCTCTACGAAAGGCGTAGAGAACACGTTCAAACATACGTAAAAAACATGAAGGGTCAATCCGAATCCGGTTTGGATTTGCTCTAATACTTGAATTGAGGATTGATCATGCAATCCAGGGCCTGTCTGAGTCAACCGTCTCTCTCTCTCTTGTTCTCTTTTATTGTCTCTAAGCAGGGAGTGCCCGCCTGATATCTTCCTTTTGAGATATCTGAGAAGTGGACCAGGGACATTCCTGCGTCACATCCCAAACAGTAAGCTGAAATTGAGTTTGGTGTATAGATCAAAGATAAGGGTGATAGTGAAGGCAATATATTAGATTTTGATTGACACAGCCAAAGGACATTAGAAGATTAAAATTGACAAATGAAATTTTTTCAAATTTTGAAAATCACTATCAACAGCTGGGAAATTTGAAGTTTTGGCTATGAAACTGTGAATGAGGGATACAGTAGCAGTTAAGGAGGGTAGATCAGGTTGGGATAATTTCTATTGGGGTAGATTTTCCACGAATTAATCTTATCAATCATAAATAGTGCTAAACCAAGGTGGTAAACTGGGAGTTTTTCCTTTTAAGGGTAGATCAGCTAGAGCCAGAATTTAGCTTTGCCAAGGAAAGTTGTAGACGTGAAATTTCCTTTCTTTCTGTCTCTTCAGAATTTTTATATGACTCCCCAATCTTATTTTAATTCACTCTTAAGGGTAAATTGGCAGATTTTTGGTTTTTGTAGTCAACAGCTGAGTTTTAGTGTATCTTGTGTGCTTCAAAGTTTGTCAATGATCAATTTGTGTGCGCTAAGCTTGTTTTTAACTTCATTTTGAGTTTGATATGGAGGATCTTTGAGAATTTGTGGTTTGAAGTTGTAATTTTGAGTAGGAGGGTTGATTTTGTCTCACTTTCTTTTTTGTGTTGGCTCTTTTTTTGATATATAGAATTACTCCTTTCATCCTTCTTTGTTGGTTTTTAGGTAGCAAAAATTATCATCAGAATTTAGAGTAAGACTTGCATCTTTATTATCATTATCTAGGTAACAACCAGTGTAGAGTTGAGATTTGATAGTATTAGACCCTTATTTCTCTTTTGATAATTTCGAGTTGAGTTTGGTGCCCATTTTCTCATTGAGTTCTAGGCCTGAGTGTGCCTTAATAGTGCTATCATTGAGATTAGTGTCCTTTGTTTGCCTGGTTTGCATTGATCCAAAGACTTGTAGGTCTTAAACTTGATTACATAGTAATCAAAGTCCCTGTTTAAGGAGGGCATTCATTTTGTTTGAAGTCTTGCCACTCACCATTCCAAGTTGTTGTGTGTTTCTTGTTTTTGTGGTCTTCATTTGCACATGCAATGGAGTCATGTTTGTTGTTTGTTGGGGATATGGTAGGTAAGACGACCTCCTACTCGCCTGTTTACTTTCTTGAAGCGGGTCATCAAATCCATCATCCTATAAAGGTTTTTATACTAGCTGTTGTTTGAAAACCGTGGGTCCCAGAACATTGCAGACCTAGGGCGCAAGTGATGAATTATGCTAGTGCTAAATCATCCCCCTGGCAAGTCAATCCAAGCAAAAGAAATTGGACATGGGGATACAGTGAAAGATTCAAGTCAGGTGCATCTGGAATCTGTATTTCAAAAGTTGTTTGACATCTTATTTGTCAGATTGTGTTAGAAAAGTGAGATCAACCTGAAATAAACCCAATCATTTGGAACAAACCTTGTAACAAATGATGAAGTTGGAGGATGGAGGTGGTGATTTAGATCAGTTTGAATTTGATGAGACCATTGATCTAAAAGATGGCCAAAAAATCAAAACAAAGCTGAATTTCAAACCTAAGTACTGAAAAAAAGGGACCTTGAGCTAAGCAAAAAGAACACAAAACATGCTTGTTGAAATCAAATAGCTAAATGAAAGAACTCACAAAGATGGCCGGAGAAAATTGACTTAAATGATTGTTCACCCCAATTCCATTCGTGACTCAATGTATACATAGATCAATGGCCAAGAGCCCATTTTGAAGGGCTTGGATATAAATCAACGACTATTGTGCAACTCACCGCTCTCACTGAGTAACATGGTGTAAAAGCGGACAGCTGTCTGTTCATGTGCCTTGCTAACATTTTTCAAATTCTTTCACTAAGCTCTAATGACATACCCCCATGGCCACATTCCGGGAGAAGTAGCACAACTAAACGGCTGACCCACAACCTTTCATTTTCCCCGACAGAACAACATACAAGCATCTTTGTGTCTCTTCATCATTGTTGAGCCCGTGGAGTCACTTTTTGTGACATTTTGAATGTAGTCTCTTGCTTATAAGATTTCACCCACTTTTCCCTGAAAATTTTTTACTGGTCTTCAGACATACTTTCCTTTTCCTTTTGAAGAATCTTGATCCTGTTTACCAAAGCGGCAGAGATTTGACATGAGGATCCATACAATGCGACCTTACAATTGGCATGATCAATCTGTTTTCCTCTTGCATTACGTGCTATCAATGGTGATGTGTAATGAGGTATCTATTTAAAAGAAGTGTGTTGGTCAACTCTAGGTCTTTCACACTAAGCAGTACCAAAGTCATATTACCTGGGTATCCACAGCATTTTATCAGTACAGTCACACTTGCCCAACACCAATTCAATTCCAAAGCTCTTTACAATAAAGTGTGCACCATCGACCAAGCCCAGCTTCTTTCCATCAGATGCTTCAATTGGTTTCCCCGTATGATGCTTGATGAGACCCCATAGACCAAAGGTGTATTGGGTGTGGTCCTTATTGACGTGAGGACAGTTTGCAAAGCCGTTGCAAGTCACAACTAAGAGTGAAGCAAAAGCCTTCCCATTTGGAGTGTACCATTCAACTTTGTCAAATACCAGGACCCCCGCAAGAAATGCCATACCAATGTTTGTTTTGAGGACCACCAATGAAAGTGTTGCAAACCTCCCCGCTAGAAAATCGCAAAGAAGAGGGAACCTCCTCATGCACTCTTGGTGGGCAATGATTCAGTCTGCTTTTGCAGCAGTGAAATCATTGAGAGCAAACACACCTGTGTAGCCACAGAAAGCACATCAGCTAGCTAATATCAAACATTGAAGACAAAATCAACTTTGGTAATGACCTGAGGAGCAATCCCAATCAGGTCCCCCCCCTCCAATCACAATTCCCCATCCAACCATCAACCTGGTGCTCATCATCATCAATCTTCTTATGTGCACCATTGGTAGTGCATTTTTTCCGTGCGTGGGCATGTTGATATGTTGTTGCAAATGTATCATTGAACTGACTCCTAAGCCCTTTGTCCATTGAACGAAAAGGTGTACATATCACCGCAATGACTAAAGCCAGGTCGTCCTTATCAATTGCCACCACAGTTCCATGGAATATTTTGATGATTTTGGGCTTGTAAGTATCACCTGACTTGTGTTGGAAAATGAAATTTGTATCCAGCGGCAATCCTAAATCCAATGCCAGTTGACGCCTCAGGTTGTTATGTTTTTTATGAAACCAATAGGGTGGTTGTCCAACACCATCTGGTTGTTGGCAATGGGGTTGGTACTTGACGTGACAGGGCAATGTATTTGAGTTGAAATTTGCCACAGGTACCCCAGCAGATTGCTTTACTGATTGATTGTGTTGTTGCCCCATCATGCGCAGAGCTTAATCCACAGAAGGTCTGCTGAGGCATGAAATGAGAAAAAAGCATACCACAATTGGACAGGAAAATGTATGACTGGCCGTACCAATACTACGCTTTGACGTAAAAATCAACACCTGTAATGAATCAAACTACTTCAGGGATTAGTACTCAAACTACATTGGACAGAACTGGGAAATAGTAGGATCATGCTCTTCACAACAAAAAGACTTGTAGGCGGGTAGAGTAAATTGTAAAGAAAAGAGACTAACTATTGTTCTTAACCAATGGGACAAACCAAAACCCGCCAGTAATCAATTGATAGGATCAAAACCTTGCTGTTGTTCATTGATATAAGGATATTGTGATTTTTGGTTGAAATAATAGCCATCGGATATCAGCTTTACTATTAATCATCATAAAGACAAAACGGTGAGAAAGCGCAATCAACTTGCCAATTGAAGCTGATGAAGAGTCTTGGTCAATGGTAATAATTTGATAATAAGCTGTGTTTTTGATTGGATTTCCTCTCTGTGGTCAGTTTTTTGTTTGCTCATATGATACAATCAGAGATGGTAGTGATTAGACTTTTTCTCTTGAACATCAGGTGATGATGAAACAAACAATGGGTTTGGAAGGCAGGTAGAAAACACAATTCAATAAGTCGGTTCATTGACAGAACTTACCAATAGTGCAACTTGATTGATCAACAAACAGCTGTGCCGATCAAGACTAATTGATGCCGGGTTACTCAAACTGCGTGTGGCACACAACCAGGAATCAGTAAGAAGTTCTGCTCTATTGAAAAATATAACCATATGACTGGGAAGTTGAGAAAAATAGGAGGTCCACATAAAGTATGTTCTGACAGTACTTACGAATTTCTTAGAATTGAGCAGTTATCAAACCGGAGAAGCAAAACCTCTTCTTTGATAGTTGATATGAGGGGGTCGTTGAGTTTACGGTTGAATCAACAGCACACCAACGGTAGCAATCTGTCATTGATTGTAGATTGGAGAATATCAGGGTAAAAAATCAGACTAAAAAACTTACCAAGGTACCAATTGTCTGTAAGAATCCAACACAGATTCAAAGGTGCAAAAGCTACCACAGATCATACCTGACAATGTGCTGAGAGGTATCAACTTTGATTTATTCACCTATTGGAAGTAAAGGATTGGGGACTTACTTTCAAAAAACTATGGACCACCATATGGTATGCCAGTTTGTAGCTCAGAGGGGGACAACTGACAAAACCAATCAGCTTTGGATGTAGTGTATGTTTTTGATTGGGATGTGTGTATATAAAATCACATGGAAGAGGAAGGATGGTTGTTTTTGCAAACCAAAAGGACTGGTGCGGTTTTTTTGGGGGGGGGAAAGGCAAAGGTATGATCATTCCAGAATCTACCTTGTACAGCCATTACACACATTGTACACATGTAATCACACTTGTGAGCCTACTAGCGTCTGTCTGGCTAGTAGATTCAATAAAAAAGACAGTAGAAGTT
>MWRL01008144.1:0-13361 GCA_002157085.1 Melampsora occidentalis | reverse complement strand
TTCACGATTTGATTTACTTTGGCCTGGGGTGGCGATATTTTTGACACTTTTCACTTGAACAGACACATTAGACATGTCAAGGGGTACAATCGATGGTCCTTTGATGGGTGACAGTCCTATGGAAGAACGACGTGCACTTCGTTTTGGTCGTGAAGCAGAGAGGCGAATCGTATCGGGAGGTAGTGGCAAACTGATCGGACCAGTGTGATATGGGGTTGAAGTATTAGGAAAACCTTCGGCCTTACTCAATATTGACAAGTCAGTGGTGTCAAGAGAGTTCCTTATTGTTGACGCACTTTTCTGGTTATCAAAGGTTGAATTTGGTGTAGGGAGCTCTATGAGAGTGCTGAGTCTTCGAGCATTCATTTCACTCACATGTATCCTGTTAGTCAGGTTGGAACTAAGCTTTACAGGAATAGCATGTTGATGACCACGTAGCTCTTCTGCTTCTGTTGCATCTGAAGCACCGCCTGAAGATCCCGTAGGGTTCGAAGAGGTAGATGTGACGCCAAGGTGCATAGAGTGAGGCGCTTCGAAGTCAGCACCAGGTACTTGAGACGCACTGGACGTGTCTGTGACAGCTTGAGAGGTAGCAGGGGCCTGCTTTGTAAGTCGGGACGTGGTCTGCGAGGGTTCGACGAGTTGTTGGCGAGTATGTGGCTCGATTGGAGCACGGTTACTGTCTTCAGAAGACGACTTCACCGTCTTATGTTGCGAGCTAGCAGCGATGTTGGGCAAATTTCGCATGGTGCGCGTAGGTTTGAGCAACTCGGTTTTAGACATTGAGGAAGCGCGTGTTAAAGAAGGGTCAGCAGATTGGGATGCAACACCTTGACTAGATTTCTGTTTGGTCGAGGGGCTTCTGGATACCCGATTAAAGCTCGCTAGAGGGGTGTGTGTTTTGCTTCGCTTGACCTGGGGATTTTGAGGAGCTGGGACATTAGTCTCTGATGCTAGTCTGCTTTTGAGTGCCACGGATGTGTCTAGAGCCACAAGACCTTTGGAGTGAGAGATGGGGTACGAGGGTCGATCAGGCGAGATAGGTGGGACCAGCGATGCTGGGACGGGCGAGTTCGAGGGATACAATAGCACATTGTCCTTAGGGCCGAAGACGTCATTTGCAGGTTGGATTGGTGGTTCGTTCTCTAAACCTGCTTTGGTTTCAAGAGGGATGGTTCGGTTTTCTTGTCCAGTTTTCGTGATTTGATTGTGTTGTTTGGAAGGAACAACATGCGGACGGCTGTCTTCTTCTTCAGAGGGAGCAAATCGTGCCTTCTTGGTGGACTTTGGGACCGCGCCACCTAGAGCCGCGTGTTTTTTGATAGCAGAGGGCGGAAGATCTGGTGGTACAGACGATAACCTTGATGCAAGATTTGCGCCGGGGGACTGGCTGATGGTTGGTTCTACCTCTGCACGACCCATATCTCGTCTTAGCCTAGGGTTTTTGAGAGTATTGAGTTCTGCTGGACCAAGAGGTAAAGTATCTTTAGAAGAGCCAGGCCTAGACAGTGCAGGCCGGTGAGTTTTGAGTGCTGAAGTAGAGGCAAAGTTCTGCTGTGTATCGGGCTCAAGGTTCTTCAATCGCTGGCCTTTCAACAAAGTACGGTTTGGGGGTAGGAGGAGACTTCCTCTGTTGGATACCGGGCGCTTTGCTGAGTTTCTAGCTGATAAAAGATGAACCCAAAAGTATCGTTCAAGAAAAATTTGTCAGTGATTGTAATTAATATATAGGCAGCTGTCATAAACAAGGACGCAGGACTGACCATTAGCCTTCGGAATCGGAAAAAGCTGGCTTGTATCTGCACCTAGGAGCTGTTCGTCTTGGTCAGACATGCCTTCCATGTCCCAAGGGGCAGTAACTCCTCCAAGAAGGTTTGTACTATTGTCACCTAAGGAGCCTTTTTGTGCGGTCCCAAACGGCTTGCTCTGGAACATCCAAAGAGAGGATTCAGGCGCGTGGTGGTTTGGTTTATGAGAAGTGAGGAGATCAATATTATTTTCATCATCTTCTTCGTCATCGTCTTCGTCTTCTTGATCTTGATCTTCTTCTGAGTCTGGATCTTTCCCCTTGTGATCTGTTAAGAGGGTGGCTGAGCCATTAGATTTTGAAGGCGAAGAAGGAATGTTTCTAGGGATCGGTTTTGAGCGGTTATAGTATCGCGGGATGCTCGACGTCTTTGCCATTGGTAAGGTGATAGATAATACTAGCGTTTATGAGTGTTTCTGATATCTCTTGCTAAGATGTCTTGAGAGTGAAAGGATGTGAGAAAACTTTGAATTGTAAACTCATTCAAGTCTTGAGAATGAATGCGAGTGCGGAAACTGAATGTCGAGATGTTTAAATAAACCGATGCTGATTATTTTAGGTCATTCGTATGTATGCAGTTCCAAGTTCCAAGAAGTTTGAAAGTGGTTGTTGTACTTTGAAATGAAGGTGAAGTTGATTGAGAATGAGAAAGAGAGGGTTGAGTAACGAGTTTGGATCGAATTCGCATTGGTCGCGCGTTTCACCAATTCACCAAGATCGCGTGTGTAAATCCATAACAAGTAGTCTAAAACAAGATACCATATCATCGATATAAGCATAACTACATAACTACCATCAATCTGAAGCACAATGCCACTTCAACACTTTTCCATATTCACTTTTGACTCTGAAGAATCGACAAAACATTTTTATAAGCCGACACACAGAGAACCTCAATTCGAGCTGGGAACATTTTTTCAATAATCTAAGATACGTGTAACAGGCCAACGCACATATCTTCTCCTTTGGCTCAGATAGAAATCTTTCCAACCAGGCACCCTGCAGAAGCTGGAACTCTGATGTGTTGCAGTGTACAACTTTAGGAGTCTCGACAATCAAGGTGCAATTGCTTTAACCAAGAATTAACGGTTTAAGTCAAGAACAAAACATGTGGATGTCAAATATCATTGGTTGGGAGAATTAGTATCAGATAAATCATTGAAAGTGGAGCATGTAATGACAGAAGATATGGTGGCGGATATATTTACGAAGGTATTAACACCAATCGAGCATAGGAAGTTTTGTTCTTTATTAGGTTTGCGTGATGTTGCAAAGACAGGGGGGGTTGAGATAATGATCTGAGTGGCTTATCCATTTTCTCTGAATGATTATTTCTATTTTCTTACTCTTGCGATCATCTCGAATGACTTCATGTTTGATTTTGATATATAGAAGGTTTTGTTTGTTCTTTACCGTTATTTCCTTTTTCTTTAACAAATTCAAACTTATCTTTCTTTCTAACGATTCTTCTTTATCATCACAATTGTTGTCATCCCATTCAGTCAGTGTGCAGCTTATTACAAAGCTGACTCCTGAATCTCACAGGAGTCAACCAATTTTAGTTGCGCCAACAACTTGATGTCTTTCACCTGGAAGCGCCAGTGGTTTGAAATTTAGAGCCTGCGCTCTACATGATTGCAGAATTACAACGCCTTACTAGTAATCAGTGATGGGGCTGGGACAGTCCATTCCATTTCATGGGTGTGATTCTACATGCAGTAGCATGGTACTTAGAGAAAGATGGGCATTTTTCTGTCTCCTCAGCATTTAATTAAGGGTGAACTAGCATGGTGTCGGATATAACTTCATTTTTAAAAGAGTGAAAATCTTGCATATAGATGAGTAGTGATGAATGGTAGTTTAATATTTTCACAGTATGGAGCAATGCCAGTGGTTATGGAAGAAAGGAGGGCTAAGCAACACTTTATGAAAAATATTTATGGAGGTTTATGGGGTGCGATTTTCCCGGGTACGCGTGCTTCCCTGGTGCAACGTTGGAGACACAAAGCTCCTGCATTTTCTGCAGTTTATTAATTTGTTTCAGAAAAAACCAACTAATGCAAGATCAATTTTTCCCAATGAAGACCCATATTACTCAAAAGTTCCCCCATGAGACCATATTGACAAAGATGGACTCAAAGGCTGAGGCCAATGTGTTGGTTAGCCTTGTGGTGTATAGGGAAGCCCGCAGCCTCAGGGTTGGCGGAGGAGTAGATGTTCATTCTTAAGCTTATTCTACAAGGACTGAAGTATGGGCTCGTGGTTCTCGAACGGCAGTGGTCACAGATCCATCTAGTTTGTGAGTCATGATTATTGCTTTAAATTCGTCAGATTGAATCATCAAGCCCAAGCAATACAACATGATTTTGCGCCAGAGGAAAAATACGAAAAAGATCGTTAACCCATAAGATTGTAAACCAAAAGAAACCCAGAATTAAACTAGATATGCATATGTAAGCGTTCAGACATTAAGAAAAAGAAAAGGATGTGATGTACATATGATGTAGTGAATATCAAGTAGCAAATATTTGAACGCTAGGTTTCTTGACCTTGGTACGAGCGATTTGCATGAGAGCTCCAGTCATAGGATCTCTTCGATGAATGATAACCAAGTTACTATCAACTGCGCCAACGACAACAAAGAGACCGACTGTGTCATGACTGATTGCGAAATGTCTGGCTGTTCTACCTCCCACGGGATAAAAAGTAGGTGAATCAAGCATGCCATCTTCTGAAGATCGAGCAAAGACAGCGAATGTGTTGTCTTCGATCGGGCCTGCGGTTGACATGGGTCTGTTGGTAGCATAGATGAAGCGACCATCGGGCGAAGCCGCAATCTCTCCGGCACCAAAGTTATCGGCATTTGCGTCCGTAGGTAGTGTTCCAAGTGCGCCGATGATTTCAGCCTTGTGACCGTCATGACTTGCACGATCCAACTGCAGGATAAATATCCGACTGGAAAGCTCGCAGACGACATAAACAAAGTTTTCGACAATGACCAAGTGGCGAGGACCAGTTCCGGGGGGGAAGATTACTGGTTCGACTTCGGACAGGCGCCCGCTTGTGTCATTGACTTCGTATATCCGCAGTTTATCAGCACCTAAATCTGGCACAAAGGCTAGGCGACCACCTTTGTCGTAAACTGCCTGGTGTGCAAAGGCTGCCAAACAAAATTTCTCATGGTAAGCTTATTGATAGGACTTCTTCCATCAAGATCACTCAATGAGTACACGACTAACCGTGTCTTTGACGCTGCGTATTAGGGCCTGAGCCGCGGAGGTGAATGGTTTGAACCGGCTCGCTCGACAGAACTTCACTCTTCTTGTCAATCTTGAACAGGTTGACGGCAGCACCAGCACTTCAATATACGGAGATACCCAATATAGACGTTAAAGAGACTTGATCAGTGGTAGGCTCAGCCAAGAGAGATACAAATTGGAAACTCACTAAGCGGCGACCAAGAGAAAGTGGCCATCGGGTGAAACTTGAGCGGCAGCAGGAACGCTTCCCGTCCTAGCGCTTGACACGGGGGTAATCACCCCATCTGAGTCAATCTGGCCAGAGTAAACACCCCCAGTATCTTTTTTTCCCTGGAAATTTGAGACTTCATTCGTACTATTGCCATTATAAGCGATTCAGGAATCAGTGTCAACTCTTGTTGAAAACTTTGAACCTAATCGAAAAGCAAGAGCTGACCTGAAGATATATTTCCCGGTAGGATCCAGCGTCAGCCACCCTGGTTTTTCTCCCATCTCCCTGCAAACAGACGAATTTTGAAAAATATAAGAAGAAGCATCGAATTCTAGAGTGGTTACTTCTCCTGCGTAACCTGCAAAAAGTCATATTTGCAATAGCCCGTCATCAACTCTTGTCCTGGGGATGCCATCTTATCAAGCTTACCTCCGACAAATATCCTAAGTGTGTCTCTTTTGGCTATCACTGCCCCTGCCAATGAGATCGTAACCCATACGAGGTTCGGTTTTGATAGGAACGGTAGCATTGTTTGACCCGAGTAGAGGTGTACGCACTAATTAGGAGTTGATGCAGGAGTATGAGAGTGGTTGAGATGAAAAAAAGGAGGACACAGAGGTGGTGCTGGGTTTGCTTGGCTTAGTGATGAAACGTGATGAAAGCAGAAAGGGAAAAGGATCTTTCCAAACCTCCAGGACCCATTTGAAGCTATACTCTCAGATTGTTTGCTCCTGATGGCAAGCTGTGATGTGATTTTGAGCGGGCAAACATCTCGATTCGACGTGGCTGATGTTGTGCTCCTGCCCAGGGGATCCTTTCAATGTGCCATCTATAGTGTCCCGCCCTCTGCTTCCATGGTGTATTCGCTTCGATGGGACAGTCGGAGGCAATTGAAAAACTGTTGTTCAACCAGCCTCCTATTGAGACCAATTTCTGCATCAGTTCTTACCCATCGTGCTCAGCCCAACAAGGTCTTGCTCTCACCGCTCATCATCATCCTTCTCTTTTCTCTATTTTATTTTTTATCTTTCAGCACGAGCATTTGTTCTGCTGTTTTGTGTAGATACCGATCTTTAAAGGTCGTCCGTCTTGTACTATGTACCTTTTGTCGCAATTCTTCGAAGAGATGCCTCTTCCCATAGTCCCTCTAAAATGGCATATGGTCTATTGCACACATGCCCACGCTCTAGCCACTGTTCTCAGCATCTGCCTATCTGAGCTCAATCTGAGGACATCTGTGTTGGATGATCAAGTTTACCGGTCAATGTCCAAAAATGATTGGCATCATAAGCTTTCCTGATTTAGCTTCAATTAATTGAAGAAATGAACCATGACTTAGGCAGCGAGGTCCTCATGCAGAACACATGTCGGTTTTCTGCATTCTTGTAAATAGGTCAAGAGACTGGCGAAGTGAAGCGAGGTTCGATTTGACACCCTCGCACGGTCTCAACTTTTCTCGAACTCAAGTCACAAAGATCTGCCAGCCAGGGAAACATTGTATACTTGAATATGCTGAATGTGATCTCTACAGAGGTGCAGGGGTGATCACTGTCCGGTGTGATCAAGACTGACAGTCTCCGATAATCACCATGCCTCCCATTTTATCTGTACATCAACTTCGCCAGGTAAGTACCTCGTGCAATGAAACAAATGTGCAAAGAACTCGAACATGAGTAGCACAGCAACTGGAGAGGTTTGAGTCCAATTTTTCCAAAGCACGAAGACTTGAATCAAACATACGATTGCTTGATACTTTCAAAGCGCTTGCATCTTTATCGACTCTAGACTTGCTGACCTTCCCGCCGAAAAAGCAACAGGCCCACGCAGACCCGCTGAAACTCAATTGCTGAGCATACACTTTCATTGCTTTGTAAGCTCGAGCTCGGTGTCAAGTTCTGAAGTACAAGATGATAACCTCCAAAATGATGGCGCCGATTTTCAAACAAAGAAATGAGATGTGTGGCTCAGCTAGCACTTCCTAATCTCATGAATGATTAAACTAGGTCCAAGAAATAATTGCTTTCTACTCATGTTGCATTTAACAAAACAATTCATTTATGCTTGTTAGTGAGAAACATGATATCTTCCGATGATCTACACCGAACAACTTCCTCAGCATCGGTCAGTTTACATTGATATAAGTATGACATATTTGCTAGAAGAATGCTTTCATCATGTGATTGATATCTTACAAGTCATCAGACCCTATCCCTTCATACACAAACGGAGTCTAGCCACCAACACCCCGGATAGCCTTTCTTCTAAAATACAAACCTCTTCAAGCAGGCCATCTGATCCGTGTCACATATCTTTTGATCTCTGAAATAATCTTTTCTTTCACAAGTTCTTCTCGTCCAGATACAATGTTGACGATCGCTTCATTCAGTTCTGCTGATCCAAGGATATCAATATCTACGTGCGAGTTAGTCAAATCAGTCTATTGACCTTCCTATGTCACGCGAAATTCGATTTTTGGTACAGTAATCAAGGTTCACGTACGATCTGCAGTGGTAGAGCCCCCTCTGATATCGAAGCCTTGTGGTCGGTGTTCAATTTCATGTGTCACCACTCGGATCTGTTGACGAAATTCCTCGGCCCCAAAAAAAAGCATAGATTCTCCGTCAATTCCGTCACCACAAAGAAGAATCTAGGAGAGAGAAAAGGGTGTCATACACCGGCAGGATTATAGCTCTTTTTTTGCCATCCATCCACACACATTGCTCCTAAACTAAGGACTGATACTGTTCCATCACCATCACTGAAGGTCACGCCGTTCTTGATCTTTGGTCGCTCGTCTTCATGACTTACTTCGTTATCAACATAGACATGTTGACTTCCAGTGGTTTCGTCTTCATCTTCTTTGTACCAGTACCCCCTCTGTACTCCAACAAGATTCGATAAGCTGTTGATAACCTCCCTGGTTTTCGATTCAAACAAATACACTTACTTCGGTCGGTTTCCCAACTCCGTATAAACAGAAAATCGACATGCTCTTTGCATTAGGTAATTGAACTTCAAGAGGATTGGTCCATTTCCTAAAATCGCCGTTGTTTGCCTTCAATTCTTCCTTGTTCGTGGTGATTCCAAAACTATGGTTTGTCTGGAGCATTTTTCCGTATTGAGTTGAGGTATGTTGGAGTAAGTACTCGTAGGCTCCTTCCATCGTGAGGTTCTTTGTTGATGACTTATCATTCGGTCGGAAATTGTAGACCTGATGGAAGGATCAAACATGAGGTTAGGGTTACAAAGAAGATATAAGCAGTAGATATTGTCACTCACGTTTCCGCTTGTCAATGTGGCATTTTCTGGATCGTCGGGAGCTTCTTGATCGTTACCCTGAGAAAAACGTGGAGCCCAAGCCCTTGTATCAATTAGATGCAACAAATAACAACCGGAAGATTCACAAACCCAAATGACATTACCACCTTTAGGCCAAAGTGCCGCAGATCCCGCCCAAGACCTGAACAAATCAGCTCGCTCTTTCCTCGAGAAAAGCTTTTCAAGCACATAAACCCCCGCCGGATTCAACTCTACCGTATCCCGCATTTCTCCACTAAGCAAGGCCGCTAGAGTCTTTGGCACACCTATCGAAAACACATGAGTAAGCTAGTTACCAAAAATAAAGCGATTAACATCGCGGCGCACCTAAAGTGGTTCCTGCAATGTTCACAAAGCTTTCTATATGGTTTTCTACCCAATCTGTACCACCATTCCCGAAATGCTCACCACTAGCTTCCACCCATCTAAAAAGAAGACCAACAAGAAGGTGAGACCAGTGATTCATCGGATTCAGAGAGCAAGTGATACGTAGTGCGCTGGTCGGCACGAAGTACTCAACTTGAGGAAAAAGAGAACGATACTCCCACCCATACTATGACTGACAAGTACAGTCTTTTTCCCTAAGATTTGCTTGGAATGTTCGATAGCGACTTTCATACGAGAGAAATATCGATCACGAATCTCCAAGTTTAATGGGGTTAGGCGCCAATCATATGCCAATAATGACATATCTAATGGATCATAATCCAGTACTGCCAAATCTGACTCATAAAACAATTGACGAGGATCAGTGATTGCTGTTATTCAATCGGCCAGAAAAATACCAGCTGACTTTCGATGATTTTCTGCCATATCCTATTTGAGAAAATGTCGCAATCAATGTGTCAGTATGATATAAAAGTGAGGTAAGGAACAGGTGTAAGAGCAAAAAAGATGATGTGCTTACCAATACCCCTGAACAAAGTAAGCCGCTGCATCAAACCCTTGTGCAGCTCTGACTTTCACGCCAGGTGGATCTAGACCTGTTTCAAGATCTAGCTTGATAGCTTTAAGCCATGCTTCTTTCCTGGTAACTACAGCCCTCAACTACGAAGCAGAACGTGACGATTAGTCAATATCTGTTTTTGCGAAGCAAATAAGCAAAAAAACGGGGGCATACCATGGCTGCGGTCCCCCAGATCCTATTGCGGAAGAATGGAGCGTGTTCTTCTGTTGTACCCCAGCTCTCCAAGCCCTTTTTGCGAAAATATGAGATTCGGATAGAAGATATCTGAAATCATTGTCTTGACTGAACACAGTTCACGTACGCTGGAGATGATTCCAGGGATCAGCAAAACTGCGTGTTTTTTCGTCAATCCGTTTGATAATGCTTGTCTTCCTACCTGCAGATTGACGTATTGATAGGATATTCAAATCAGTATTAAAAACTGCTCAGCTTTGGGGTTTGGGTTTCAAGATCGAGATCCAGCAAAGAAACTGACCGTAAAATCGTGATTTTTGAGCCAAGACTTATTGGAGGAGGATGAAAATACATCGGAAAGGTTCAGTTGAGGTAACATGCTTGACAACTCTCTCGAGTTAATCATCTCTTTCATGTTTGAAAAAGTTTGATCTAGATCAAAATCTAAGTCTGAAAAGGAAGTTGGTGCGTCTGTGAAAAGCCTGTTGGGTTCAGCGTATTTTGAGTTCGGTACCAAGTCAGCTCAAGATCTATAGAGTTACGATGGATAGAAAGGATGAACGGCATACCATCCTAAGAAGGCACCTAGCAGACCACCGATAATGAAGAACCATCTTCGACGTGCAAAAATGCCCTGAGTATGACGGCTACTTGTGCCAAGCTGTTTATCTTCGATGAGAAATGATTCGGACAAATCTATCTCGTTCCACGGTGTACCAGGCTGTATGATCGGAACAGATTGTCAACTAGATTGATTAGCTAAGAGGAGGCTGAGTTTCAAGGTTTCTCAAAAAGCTTGAAGGGGATGGCGTAGCTAACAGCTAACAATTTCACGTCCCCGTGGCGTCCAACTTTCAATGTTGCAGAGAAATTTTCGGATAGAGGACTTGATAAAGATTAAAGCAATATACCAAAAGGTTAGTTATCTGAATTACTAGAGATCAACCCTTCATTCTTATTTTCGATGATATCTCTCTTTACCTCATTTCGGTCTCGCTCGACTGGCTCTTCAGATCTTGGTATTTTGGAACTGGGTCGATGTTTGGTGATTTGTTCACTTGTCCCTTCCTTCTATGACGTAGTGACTTCTGCTGATTGCCATCGTCCTCGCTGTTTGCTTTGATACTCTTTTCCTCCATTTTTATTCTCTTTGATGATTTTGATTTGGTGACTGCGACGTGATCAAAAGTTGGTGGCGAAGTTGTAGCATAGGGCGTTTTACCTTTTGGTTCATGTCATTCTCGCATCTTTCGTGTGACATCATAGACGCAATAAGTCCGAGCTCGTAGTCCGAGTCGAACCTGCTGCGCTGCTCGGGTGGCGGTGTACTCGGGCTATGCCGGGCCGTGGCACTGAGTCACGCTGCTACATACATACACCCAGACCAATGCCAGAATATGTATGTAGCTCAAGCCGGCTGTCTGAGGTAAAGCAGGGTCAAGGATTTGCAGGCCAGGATGGAGAGCCTCCCATCTGGAAACATGTAGAAGATATGTACTTGTTTGTAAGAAGCAAAAAGAATATATGTTTACATATTCACATCATCTTGATTGCATGATACTCAAAGGACAACATTTGGGGGTGGAAAGATAGTGCAAGATACTATTTTGGAGATTTCTGGATGCCATGATGAGAAAATTGAAGGTAGAAGGAGTAGAGACAAGTTTGGCTGTACACTTGGTTATTTTGAGGTTGTGTGACGTTGTTGGAGGTTGTTTGAGTGACGGGAAGTGAATCAATGTTGTCATGAATCAACTAATGTTCTGTGTATGTATGCTGTGATTTATTGACTTCAAACACATTTGTGAATTTGGTTGATGTACTTCAACTTTGTGAACTATTGAGGAGTTCAATACTGTAAAAACCTCTTTGTTAACTGTGGCGACAAAGCGCAAGCAACAAGATATTTGGAAAGAATATTTCTAGACAAGACCCATAGATGAGCTGACCTAGTTCCTCTTGTCAAGTGAGCTTGTAGAAGATGGAACTGTGGCTTGTCCACAGGATGTGGTATGTGAGCTGAAAGCCTTGGGCTCATGAGTTTTTTGACCCTCCATCTCTGCTTAGCCTACTGATAGATGCCCTAATATTTTGAGGACACTCATTTCCCCCACTCTTCTGAGGAAGGCATAAAAAAATGCCTCAGAAAAGGTTTTGGTAACCTCCCCACACCCTAGTGCCAAACCTTTGACAGTACAGATAGCTTGGTAAGTCATTGTAATCTATCTCAAACTTGATCCTCTTGTATCTGTTCAATGATATGGGCAAAAAAAGTGACTTGGATGAATTGGAGTAGGGTAGAAAAAAGAATATCAGAACTCTTTTGTTTGAAGGACATCCATCAGGGAAGTATATGATGTGCCAAATTTGGTGGATATCAGCATCTACAGCTGTTTGTTATAGTGTTCAGTTCTAATATATTTTTTCAGAGTTTTTCTCCTTCAAACCCTCTGATGAGTTTTTTCTCTTGTGCTTCTTGTCATCTAATTGAACTAAGTGGAAAAATGTTGCTGTAGATGGTGTAATGATTCACATCAAGATTGGGATTGTGCAACTGAAAAATATGAGGGGAAACAGCAATCTATGAAATGATGAAATCAAGTGGCTGATAAGTCTTTTCTCATTTGATTTATCAAGGCTTGGGAAAACAGAACAGCTTTTCTTTCTAACTCTCCTTTGAATCCTATGGACTCACAATCAACTGGATGATGTTTGATTTTGATGGGTCAGGTATGTAAAAACTTCTGCCCCTGCAAGAAAGAGGTCAAGCTATTCTCCTGTTCATTTGACCCTTTCAATTGGGAGTGCCTCACAAGATTCTTGGTCATGAGCACATCCTTCATTTCCAGTTGATTGTTTTTTTTAATTTCACAGCATTAAAACTCAAAATCATGCAAGCTCATGTCAAATAAGCTTGCCATACAACCATGTGTATTCAGGAAAGACCCAGGAATGCTCAGGTGGAAGTTTGTGATGAAGCTTCTGACCTTGGGGGCCCTTCACTCTGCTCAAATCCAAAACACACACACCTGATTCTGACCTTTTTCGTCACATACCTCACCTGGCCAAGTTGTTTTGGCCAGGCCCCCAAACCGGGAATGTGACCTTGTTTCCGCGCAGGCAGAGGGACAGGTTAGTACTCAGCCATCCTTGCTGCGTTGACTGGGTCTCAAAAGAAAATTTAAGCACATCAGAATCATGGAAATGATTTGTGATTGCACAAAAACTGCTTTCATGATAAGTATGGAATTGGAAGCGTGGATTTCATAAAGATTGTGAATGATAACATATTTAACTTGATAACATGGTCAAGAAGACAAAAAAACAAAAAAGACAACTGACTATTCAAGCCAATTTTGTGATTGGTTGTGAGTAAAACTTCAACTTTAATCAGCAATGGATATGGTGGTGGCCCTGGCTCACACTGGGGGTGCGGCCTTTTTCAGAAGGCACACTTACACAACTTGTCTTGGATCAACACTGCACCTAGGTGCCATTGACACACCGGGCAGGTTATTTTGGGCAAAAATTGAGCCAAACTCAGAATTTCAGGTCTTAAACTACTTTGATAAACCAAAACGTGAGATAAAGCAAGAGATACAACAAGTCAAAATTGATGCCTTT
>MWRL01008143.1:0-13319 GCA_002157085.1 Melampsora occidentalis | reverse complement strand
TTCACGATTTGATTTACTTTGGCCTGGGGTGGCGATATTTTTGACACTTTTCACTTGAACAGACACATTAGACATGTCAAGGGGTACAATCGATGGTCCTTTGATGGGTGACAGTCCTATGGAAGAACGACGTGCACTTCGTTTTGGTCGTGAAGCAGAGAGGCGAATCGTATCGGGAGGTAGTGGCAAACTGATCGGACCAGTGTGATATGGGGTTGAAGTATTAGGAAAACCTTCGGCCTTACTCAATATTGACAAGTCAGTGGTGTCAAGAGAGTTCCTTATTGTTGACGCACTTTTCTGGTTATCAAAGGTTGAATTTGGTGTAGGGAGCTCTATGAGAGTGCTGAGTCTTCGAGCATTCATTTCACTCACATGTATCCTGTTAGTCAGGTTGGAACTAAGCTTTACAGGAATAGCATGTTGATGACCACGTAGCTCTTCTGCTTCTGTTGCATCTGAAGCACCGCCTGAAGATCCCGTAGGGTTCGAAGAGGTAGATGTGACGCCAAGGTGCATAGAGTGAGGCGCTTCGAAGTCAGCACCAGGTACTTGAGACGCACTGGACGTGTCTGTGACAGCTTGAGAGGTAGCAGGGGCCTGCTTTGTAAGTCGGGACGTGGTCTGCGAGGGTTCGACGAGTTGTTGGCGAGTATGTGGCTCGATTGGAGCACGGTTACTGTCTTCAGAAGACGACTTCACCGTCTTATGTTGCGAGCTAGCAGCGATGTTGGGCAAATTTCGCATGGTGCGCGTAGGTTTGAGCAACTCGGTTTTAGACATTGAGGAAGCGCGTGTTAAAGAAGGGTCAGCAGATTGGGATGCAACACCTTGACTAGATTTCTGTTTGGTCGAGGGGCTTCTGGATACCCGATTAAAGCTCGCTAGAGGGGTGTGTGTTTTGCTTCGCTTGACCTGGGGATTTTGAGGAGCTGGGACATTAGTCTCTGATGCTAGTCTGCTTTTGAGTGCCACGGATGTGTCTAGAGCCACAAGACCTTTGGAGTGAGAGATGGGGTACGAGGGTCGATCAGGCGAGATAGGTGGGACCAGCGATGCTGGGACGGGCGAGTTCGAGGGATACAATAGCACATTGTCCTTAGGGCCGAAGACGTCATTTGCAGGTTGGATTGGTGGTTCGTTCTCTAAACCTGCTTTGGTTTCAAGAGGGATGGTTCGGTTTTCTTGTCCAGTTTTCGTGATTTGATTGTGTTGTTTGGAAGGAACAACATGCGGACGGCTGTCTTCTTCTTCAGAGGGAGCAAATCGTGCCTTCTTGGTGGACTTTGGGACCGCGCCACCTAGAGCCGCGTGTTTTTTGATAGCAGAGGGCGGAAGATCTGGTGGTACAGACGATAACCTTGATGCAAGATTTGCGCCGGGGGACTGGCTGATGGTTGGTTCTACCTCTGCACGACCCATATCTCGTCTTAGCCTAGGGTTTTTGAGAGTATTGAGTTCTGCTGGACCAAGAGGTAAAGTATCTTTAGAAGAGCCAGGCCTAGACAGTGCAGGCCGGTGAGTTTTGAGTGCTGAAGTAGAGGCAAAGTTCTGCTGTGTATCGGGCTCAAGGTTCTTCAATCGCTGGCCTTTCAACAAAGTACGGTTTGGGGGTAGGAGGAGACTTCCTCTGTTGGATACCGGGCGCTTTGCTGAGTTTCTAGCTGATAAAAGATGAACCCAAAAGTATCGTTCAAGAAAAATTTGTCAGTGATTGTAATTAATATATAGGCAGCTGTCATAAACAAGGACGCAGGACTGACCATTAGCCTTCGGAATCGGAAAAAGCTGGCTTGTATCTGCACCTAGGAGCTGTTCGTCTTGGTCAGACATGCCTTCCATGTCCCAAGGGGCAGTAACTCCTCCAAGAAGGTTTGTACTATTGTCACCTAAGGAGCCTTTTTGTGCGGTCCCAAACGGCTTGCTCTGGAACATCCAAAGAGAGGATTCAGGCGCGTGGTGGTTTGGTTTATGAGAAGTGAGGAGATCAATATTATTTTCATCATCTTCTTCGTCATCGTCTTCGTCTTCTTGATCTTGATCTTCTTCTGAGTCTGGATCTTTCCCCTTGTGATCTGTTAAGAGGGTGGCTGAGCCATTAGATTTTGAAGGCGAAGAAGGAATGTTTCTAGGGATCGGTTTTGAGCGGTTATAGTATCGCGGGATGCTCGACGTCTTTGCCATTGGTAAGGTGATAGATAATACTAGCGTTTATGAGTGTTTCTGATATCTCTTGCTAAGATGTCTTGAGAGTGAAAGGATGTGAGAAAACTTTGAATTGTAAACTCATTCAAGTCTTGAGAATGAATGCGAGTGCGGAAACTGAATGTCGAGATGTTTAAATAAACCGATGCTGATTATTTTAGGTCATTCGTATGTATGCAGTTCCAAGTTCCAAGAAGTTTGAAAGTGGTTGTTGTACTTTGAAATGAAGGTGAAGTTGATTGAGAATGAGAAAGAGAGGGTTGAGTAACGAGTTTGGATCGAATTCGCATTGGTCGCGCGTTTCACCAATTCACCAAGATCGCGTGTGTAAATCCATAACAAGTAGTCTAAAACAAGATACCATATCATCGATATAAGCATAACTACATAACTACCATCAATCTGAAGCACAATGCCACTTCAACACTTTTCCATATTCACTTTTGACTCTGAAGAATCGACAAAACATTTTTATAAGCCGACACACAGAGAACCTCAATTCGAGCTGGGAACATTTTTTCAATAATCTAAGATACGTGTAACAGGCCAACGCACATATCTTCTCCTTTGGCTCAGATAGAAATCTTTCCAACCAGGCACCCTGCAGAAGCTGGAACTCTGATGTGTTGCAGTGTACAACTTTAGGAGTCTCGACAATCAAGGTGCAATTGCTTTAACCAAGAATTAACGGTTTAAGTCAAGAACAAAACATGTGGATGTCAAATATCATTGGTTGGGAGAATTAGTATCAGATAAATCATTGAAAGTGGAGCATGTAATGACAGAAGATATGGTGGCGGATATATTTACGAAGGTATTAACACCAATCGAGCATAGGAAGTTTTGTTCTTTATTAGGTTTGCGTGATGTTGCAAAGACAGGGGGGGTTGAGATAATGATCTGAGTGGCTTATCCATTTTCTCTGAATGATTATTTCTATTTTCTTACTCTTGCGATCATCTCGAATGACTTCATGTTTGATTTTGATATATAGAAGGTTTTGTTTGTTCTTTACCGTTATTTCCTTTTTCTTTAACAAATTCAAACTTATCTTTCTTTCTAACGATTCTTCTTTATCATCACAATTGTTGTCATCCCATTCAGTCAGTGTGCAGCTTATTACAAAGCTGACTCCTGAATCTCACAGGAGTCAACCAATTTTAGTTGCGCCAACAACTTGATGTCTTTCACCTGGAAGCGCCAGTGGTTTGAAATTTAGAGCCTGCGCTCTACATGATTGCAGAATTACAACGCCTTACTAGTAATCAGTGATGGGGCTGGGACAGTCCATTCCATTTCATGGGTGTGATTCTACATGCAGTAGCATGGTACTTAGAGAAAGATGGGCATTTTTCTGTCTCCTCAGCATTTAATTAAGGGTGAACTAGCATGGTGTCGGATATAACTTCATTTTTAAAAGAGTGAAAATCTTGCATATAGATGAGTAGTGATGAATGGTAGTTTAATATTTTCACAGTATGGAGCAATGCCAGTGGTTATGGAAGAAAGGAGGGCTAAGCAACACTTTATGAAAAATATTTATGGAGGTTTATGGGGTGCGATTTTCCCGGGTACGCGTGCTTCCCTGGTGCAACGTTGGAGACACAAAGCTCCTGCATTTTCTGCAGTTTATTAATTTGTTTCAGAAAAAACCAACTAATGCAAGATCAATTTTTCCCAATGAAGACCCATATTACTCAAAAGTTCCCCCATGAGACCATATTGACAAAGATGGACTCAAAGGCTGAGGCCAATGTGTTGGTTAGCCTTGTGGTGTATAGGGAAGCCCGCAGCCTCAGGGTTGGCGGAGGAGTAGATGTTCATTCTTAAGCTTATTCTACAAGGACTGAAGTATGGGCTCGTGGTTCTCGAACGGCAGTGGTCACAGATCCATCTAGTTTGTGAGTCATGATTATTGCTTTAAATTCGTCAGATTGAATCATCAAGCCCAAGCAATACAACATGATTTTGCGCCAGAGGAAAAATACGAAAAAGATCGTTAACCCATAAGATTGTAAACCAAAAGAAACCCAGAATTAAACTAGATATGCATATGTAAGCGTTCAGACATTAAGAAAAAGAAAAGGATGTGATGTACATATGATGTAGTGAATATCAAGTAGCAAATATTTGAACGCTAGGTTTCTTGACCTTGGTACGAGCGATTTGCATGAGAGCTCCAGTCATAGGATCTCTTCGATGAATGATAACCAAGTTACTATCAACTGCGCCAACGACAACAAAGAGACCGACTGTGTCATGACTGATTGCGAAATGTCTGGCTGTTCTACCTCCCACGGGATAAAAAGTAGGTGAATCAAGCATGCCATCTTCTGAAGATCGAGCAAAGACAGCGAATGTGTTGTCTTCGATCGGGCCTGCGGTTGACATGGGTCTGTTGGTAGCATAGATGAAGCGACCATCGGGCGAAGCCGCAATCTCTCCGGCACCAAAGTTATCGGCATTTGCGTCCGTAGGTAGTGTTCCAAGTGCGCCGATGATTTCAGCCTTGTGACCGTCATGACTTGCACGATCCAACTGCAGGATAAATATCCGACTGGAAAGCTCGCAGACGACATAAACAAAGTTTTCGACAATGACCAAGTGGCGAGGACCAGTTCCGGGGGGGAAGATTACTGGTTCGACTTCGGACAGGCGCCCGCTTGTGTCATTGACTTCGTATATCCGCAGTTTATCAGCACCTAAATCTGGCACAAAGGCTAGGCGACCACCTTTGTCGTAAACTGCCTGGTGTGCAAAGGCTGCCAAACAAAATTTCTCATGGTAAGCTTATTGATAGGACTTCTTCCATCAAGATCACTCAATGAGTACACGACTAACCGTGTCTTTGACGCTGCGTATTAGGGCCTGAGCCGCGGAGGTGAATGGTTTGAACCGGCTCGCTCGACAGAACTTCACTCTTCTTGTCAATCTTGAACAGGTTGACGGCAGCACCAGCACTTCAATATACGGAGATACCCAATATAGACGTTAAAGAGACTTGATCAGTGGTAGGCTCAGCCAAGAGAGATACAAATTGGAAACTCACTAAGCGGCGACCAAGAGAAAGTGGCCATCGGGTGAAACTTGAGCGGCAGCAGGAACGCTTCCCGTCCTAGCGCTTGACACGGGGGTAATCACCCCATCTGAGTCAATCTGGCCAGAGTAAACACCCCCAGTATCTTTTTTTCCCTGGAAATTTGAGACTTCATTCGTACTATTGCCATTATAAGCGATTCAGGAATCAGTGTCAACTCTTGTTGAAAACTTTGAACCTAATCGAAAAGCAAGAGCTGACCTGAAGATATATTTCCCGGTAGGATCCAGCGTCAGCCACCCTGGTTTTTCTCCCATCTCCCTGCAAACAGACGAATTTTGAAAAATATAAGAAGAAGCATCGAATTCTAGAGTGGTTACTTCTCCTGCGTAACCTGCAAAAAGTCATATTTGCAATAGCCCGTCATCAACTCTTGTCCTGGGGATGCCATCTTATCAAGCTTACCTCCGACAAATATCCTAAGTGTGTCTCTTTTGGCTATCACTGCCCCTGCCAATGAGATCGTAACCCATACGAGGTTCGGTTTTGATAGGAACGGTAGCATTGTTTGACCCGAGTAGAGGTGTACGCACTAATTAGGAGTTGATGCAGGAGTATGAGAGTGGTTGAGATGAAAAAAAGGAGGACACAGAGGTGGTGCTGGGTTTGCTTGGCTTAGTGATGAAACGTGATGAAAGCAGAAAGGGAAAAGGATCTTTCCAAACCTCCAGGACCCATTTGAAGCTATACTCTCAGATTGTTTGCTCCTGATGGCAAGCTGTGATGTGATTTTGAGCGGGCAAACATCTCGATTCGACGTGGCTGATGTTGTGCTCCTGCCCAGGGGATCCTTTCAATGTGCCATCTATAGTGTCCCGCCCTCTGCTTCCATGGTGTATTCGCTTCGATGGGACAGTCGGAGGCAATTGAAAAACTGTTGTTCAACCAGCCTCCTATTGAGACCAATTTCTGCATCAGTTCTTACCCATCGTGCTCAGCCCAACAAGGTCTTGCTCTCACCGCTCATCATCATCCTTCTCTTTTCTCTATTTTATTTTTTATCTTTCAGCACGAGCATTTGTTCTGCTGTTTTGTGTAGATACCGATCTTTAAAGGTCGTCCGTCTTGTACTATGTACCTTTTGTCGCAATTCTTCGAAGAGATGCCTCTTCCCATAGTCCCTCTAAAATGGCATATGGTCTATTGCACACATGCCCACGCTCTAGCCACTGTTCTCAGCATCTGCCTATCTGAGCTCAATCTGAGGACATCTGTGTTGGATGATCAAGTTTACCGGTCAATGTCCAAAAATGATTGGCATCATAAGCTTTCCTGATTTAGCTTCAATTAATTGAAGAAATGAACCATGACTTAGGCAGCGAGGTCCTCATGCAGAACACATGTCGGTTTTCTGCATTCTTGTAAATAGGTCAAGAGACTGGCGAAGTGAAGCGAGGTTCGATTTGACACCCTCGCACGGTCTCAACTTTTCTCGAACTCAAGTCACAAAGATCTGCCAGCCAGGGAAACATTGTATACTTGAATATGCTGAATGTGATCTCTACAGAGGTGCAGGGGTGATCACTGTCCGGTGTGATCAAGACTGACAGTCTCCGATAATCACCATGCCTCCCATTTTATCTGTACATCAACTTCGCCAGGTAAGTACCTCGTGCAATGAAACAAATGTGCAAAGAACTCGAACATGAGTAGCACAGCAACTGGAGAGGTTTGAGTCCAATTTTTCCAAAGCACGAAGACTTGAATCAAACATACGATTGCTTGATACTTTCAAAGCGCTTGCATCTTTATCGACTCTAGACTTGCTGACCTTCCCGCCGAAAAAGCAACAGGCCCACGCAGACCCGCTGAAACTCAATTGCTGAGCATACACTTTCATTGCTTTGTAAGCTCGAGCTCGGTGTCAAGTTCTGAAGTACAAGATGATAACCTCCAAAATGATGGCGCCGATTTTCAAACAAAGAAATGAGATGTGTGGCTCAGCTAGCACTTCCTAATCTCATGAATGATTAAACTAGGTCCAAGAAATAATTGCTTTCTACTCATGTTGCATTTAACAAAACAATTCATTTATGCTTGTTAGTGAGAAACATGATATCTTCCGATGATCTACACCGAACAACTTCCTCAGCATCGGTCAGTTTACATTGATATAAGTATGACATATTTGCTAGAAGAATGCTTTCATCATGTGATTGATATCTTACAAGTCATCAGACCCTATCCCTTCATACACAAACGGAGTCTAGCCACCAACACCCCGGATAGCCTTTCTTCTAAAATACAAACCTCTTCAAGCAGGCCATCTGATCCGTGTCACATATCTTTTGATCTCTGAAATAATCTTTTCTTTCACAAGTTCTTCTCGTCCAGATACAATGTTGACGATCGCTTCATTCAGTTCTGCTGATCCAAGGATATCAATATCTACGTGCGAGTTAGTCAAATCAGTCTATTGACCTTCCTATGTCACGCGAAATTCGATTTTTGGTACAGTAATCAAGGTTCACGTACGATCTGCAGTGGTAGAGCCCCCTCTGATATCGAAGCCTTGTGGTCGGTGTTCAATTTCATGTGTCACCACTCGGATCTGTTGACGAAATTCCTCGGCCCCAAAAAAAAGCATAGATTCTCCGTCAATTCCGTCACCACAAAGAAGAATCTAGGAGAGAGAAAAGGGTGTCATACACCGGCAGGATTATAGCTCTTTTTTTGCCATCCATCCACACACATTGCTCCTAAACTAAGGACTGATACTGTTCCATCACCATCACTGAAGGTCACGCCGTTCTTGATCTTTGGTCGCTCGTCTTCATGACTTACTTCGTTATCAACATAGACATGTTGACTTCCAGTGGTTTCGTCTTCATCTTCTTTGTACCAGTACCCCCTCTGTACTCCAACAAGATTCGATAAGCTGTTGATAACCTCCCTGGTTTTCGATTCAAACAAATACACTTACTTCGGTCGGTTTCCCAACTCCGTATAAACAGAAAATCGACATGCTCTTTGCATTAGGTAATTGAACTTCAAGAGGATTGGTCCATTTCCTAAAATCGCCGTTGTTTGCCTTCAATTCTTCCTTGTTCGTGGTGATTCCAAAACTATGGTTTGTCTGGAGCATTTTTCCGTATTGAGTTGAGGTATGTTGGAGTAAGTACTCGTAGGCTCCTTCCATCGTGAGGTTCTTTGTTGATGACTTATCATTCGGTCGGAAATTGTAGACCTGATGGAAGGATCAAACATGAGGTTAGGGTTACAAAGAAGATATAAGCAGTAGATATTGTCACTCACGTTTCCGCTTGTCAATGTGGCATTTTCTGGATCGTCGGGAGCTTCTTGATCGTTACCCTGAGAAAAACGTGGAGCCCAAGCCCTTGTATCAATTAGATGCAACAAATAACAACCGGAAGATTCACAAACCCAAATGACATTACCACCTTTAGGCCAAAGTGCCGCAGATCCCGCCCAAGACCTGAACAAATCAGCTCGCTCTTTCCTCGAGAAAAGCTTTTCAAGCACATAAACCCCCGCCGGATTCAACTCTACCGTATCCCGCATTTCTCCACTAAGCAAGGCCGCTAGAGTCTTTGGCACACCTATCGAAAACACATGAGTAAGCTAGTTACCAAAAATAAAGCGATTAACATCGCGGCGCACCTAAAGTGGTTCCTGCAATGTTCACAAAGCTTTCTATATGGTTTTCTACCCAATCTGTACCACCATTCCCGAAATGCTCACCACTAGCTTCCACCCATCTAAAAAGAAGACCAACAAGAAGGTGAGACCAGTGATTCATCGGATTCAGAGAGCAAGTGATACGTAGTGCGCTGGTCGGCACGAAGTACTCAACTTGAGGAAAAAGAGAACGATACTCCCACCCATACTATGACTGACAAGTACAGTCTTTTTCCCTAAGATTTGCTTGGAATGTTCGATAGCGACTTTCATACGAGAGAAATATCGATCACGAATCTCCAAGTTTAATGGGGTTAGGCGCCAATCATATGCCAATAATGACATATCTAATGGATCATAATCCAGTACTGCCAAATCTGACTCATAAAACAATTGACGAGGATCAGTGATTGCTGTTATTCAATCGGCCAGAAAAATACCAGCTGACTTTCGATGATTTTCTGCCATATCCTATTTGAGAAAATGTCGCAATCAATGTGTCAGTATGATATAAAAGTGAGGTAAGGAACAGGTGTAAGAGCAAAAAAGATGATGTGCTTACCAATACCCCTGAACAAAGTAAGCCGCTGCATCAAACCCTTGTGCAGCTCTGACTTTCACGCCAGGTGGATCTAGACCTGTTTCAAGATCTAGCTTGATAGCTTTAAGCCATGCTTCTTTCCTGGTAACTACAGCCCTCAACTACGAAGCAGAACGTGACGATTAGTCAATATCTGTTTTTGCGAAGCAAATAAGCAAAAAAACGGGGGCATACCATGGCTGCGGTCCCCCAGATCCTATTGCGGAAGAATGGAGCGTGTTCTTCTGTTGTACCCCAGCTCTCCAAGCCCTTTTTGCGAAAATATGAGATTCGGATAGAAGATATCTGAAATCATTGTCTTGACTGAACACAGTTCACGTACGCTGGAGATGATTCCAGGGATCAGCAAAACTGCGTGTTTTTTCGTCAATCCGTTTGATAATGCTTGTCTTCCTACCTGCAGATTGACGTATTGATAGGATATTCAAATCAGTATTAAAAACTGCTCAGCTTTGGGGTTTGGGTTTCAAGATCGAGATCCAGCAAAGAAACTGACCGTAAAATCGTGATTTTTGAGCCAAGACTTATTGGAGGAGGATGAAAATACATCGGAAAGGTTCAGTTGAGGTAACATGCTTGACAACTCTCTCGAGTTAATCATCTCTTTCATGTTTGAAAAAGTTTGATCTAGATCAAAATCTAAGTCTGAAAAGGAAGTTGGTGCGTCTGTGAAAAGCCTGTTGGGTTCAGCGTATTTTGAGTTCGGTACCAAGTCAGCTCAAGATCTATAGAGTTACGATGGATAGAAAGGATGAACGGCATACCATCCTAAGAAGGCACCTAGCAGACCACCGATAATGAAGAACCATCTTCGACGTGCAAAAATGCCCTGAGTATGACGGCTACTTGTGCCAAGCTGTTTATCTTCGATGAGAAATGATTCGGACAAATCTATCTCGTTCCACGGTGTACCAGGCTGTATGATCGGAACAGATTGTCAACTAGATTGATTAGCTAAGAGGAGGCTGAGTTTCAAGGTTTCTCAAAAAGCTTGAAGGGGATGGCGTAGCTAACAGCTAACAATTTCACGTCCCCGTGGCGTCCAACTTTCAATGTTGCAGAGAAATTTTCGGATAGAGGACTTGATAAAGATTAAAGCAATATACCAAAAGGTTAGTTATCTGAATTACTAGAGATCAACCCTTCATTCTTATTTTCGATGATATCTCTCTTTACCTCATTTCGGTCTCGCTCGACTGGCTCTTCAGATCTTGGTATTTTGGAACTGGGTCGATGTTTGGTGATTTGTTCACTTGTCCCTTCCTTCTATGACGTAGTGACTTCTGCTGATTGCCATCGTCCTCGCTGTTTGCTTTGATACTCTTTTCCTCCATTTTTATTCTCTTTGATGATTTTGATTTGGTGACTGCGACGTGATCAAAAGTTGGTGGCGAAGTTGTAGCATAGGGCGTTTTACCTTTTGGTTCATGTCATTCTCGCATCTTTCGTGTGACATCATAGACGCAATAAGTCCGAGCTCGTAGTCCGAGTCGAACCTGCTGCGCTGCTCGGGTGGCGGTGTACTCGGGCTATGCCGGGCCGTGGCACTGAGTCACGCTGCTACATACATACACCCAGACCAATGCCAGAATATGTATGTAGCTCAAGCCGGCTGTCTGAGGTAAAGCAGGGTCAAGGATTTGCAGGCCAGGATGGAGAGCCTCCCATCTGGAAACATGTAGAAGATATGTACTTGTTTGTAAGAAGCAAAAAGAATATATGTTTACATATTCACATCATCTTGATTGCATGATACTCAAAGGACAACATTTGGGGGTGGAAAGATAGTGCAAGATACTATTTTGGAGATTTCTGGATGCCATGATGAGAAAATTGAAGGTAGAAGGAGTAGAGACAAGTTTGGCTGTACACTTGGTTATTTTGAGGTTGTGTGACGTTGTTGGAGGTTGTTTGAGTGACGGGAAGTGAATCAATGTTGTCATGAATCAACTAATGTTCTGTGTATGTATGCTGTGATTTATTGACTTCAAACACATTTGTGAATTTGGTTGATGTACTTCAACTTTGTGAACTATTGAGGAGTTCAATACTGTAAAAACCTCTTTGTTAACTGTGGCGACAAAGCGCAAGCAACAAGATATTTGGAAAGAATATTTCTAGACAAGACCCATAGATGAGCTGACCTAGTTCCTCTTGTCAAGTGAGCTTGTAGAAGATGGAACTGTGGCTTGTCCACAGGATGTGGTATGTGAGCTGAAAGCCTTGGGCTCATGAGTTTTTTGACCCTCCATCTCTGCTTAGCCTACTGATAGATGCCCTAATATTTTGAGGACACTCATTTCCCCCACTCTTCTGAGGAAGGCATAAAAAAATGCCTCAGAAAAGGTTTTGGTAACCTCCCCACACCCTAGTGCCAAACCTTTGACAGTACAGATAGCTTGGTAAGTCATTGTAATCTATCTCAAACTTGATCCTCTTGTATCTGTTCAATGATATGGGCAAAAAAAGTGACTTGGATGAATTGGAGTAGGGTAGAAAAAAGAATATCAGAACTCTTTTGTTTGAAGGACATCCATCAGGGAAGTATATGATGTGCCAAATTTGGTGGATATCAGCATCTACAGCTGTTTGTTATAGTGTTCAGTTCTAATATATTTTTTCAGAGTTTTTCTCCTTCAAACCCTCTGATGAGTTTTTTCTCTTGTGCTTCTTGTCATCTAATTGAACTAAGTGGAAAAATGTTGCTGTAGATGGTGTAATGATTCACATCAAGATTGGGATTGTGCAACTGAAAATTCTAAGGGAAAACAGCAATCTATGAAATGATGAAATCAAGTGGCTGATAAGTCTTTCCTCTTTTGATTTATCAAGGCTTGGGAAAAAAGAACAGCTTTTCTTTCTAACTCTCCTTTCAATCTGATGGACTCAAGATCAAAAAGAAAGAGGTCAAGCTATTTTTCTGGTCTTTGACCCTTTCAATTGGGAGTCCCTCACAAGATTCTTGGTCATGAGCACATCCTTCATTTCAAGTTGATTGTTTTTTTTTGGATTTCTCAGCATTAAAACTCAAAATCATACAAGCTCATGTCAAATAAGCTTGCCATACAACCATGTGTGTTCAGGAAGGACCCAGGAATGCTCCTGTGGCTCCTGTGGAAGTTTGTGATGAAGCTTCTGACCTTGGAGGCCGTCCACTCCGCTCAACTCCAAAAAAGAACACCTGATTCTGACCTTTTTTGTCACATACCTCACCTGGCCAAGTTGTTTTGGCCAGGCCCCAAAACTGGGAATGTGGCCCTGTGTCTGCAAAGGCACAGGGACAGGTTAGTACTCAGCCATATTTGCTGTGTGGGCTGGGTCTCAGAAGAAAATTTAAGCACATCAAAATCATGGAAATCATTAGTGATTGCACAAAAACTACTTTCATGACAAGTATGGAATTTAAAGCGTAGATTTCATAAAGAGCGTGAATTGATAGCATATTTGATTTGATAATATGGTCAAGAAGACAAAAAAACAAAAAAGACAACTCTCTTTTCAGACCAATTTTGTGATTGGTTGTGAGTAAACCTTTAACTTTAATCAGCAATGGATATGGTGGTGGTCCTGGCTCACACTGGGGGTGCGGCCTTTTTCAGAAGGCACACCTACACAACTTGTCTTGGATCAACACTGCACCTAGGTGCCATTGACACACCAGGCAGGTTATTTTGGGCAAAAATTGAGCTAAACTCAGAATTTCAGGTCTTAAACCACTTCGATAAACCAAAACGTGAGATAAAGCAAGAGATACAACAAGTCAAAATTGATGCCTTT
>MWRL01008122.1:0-10907 GCA_002157085.1 Melampsora occidentalis | reverse complement strand
TGTTGTAGAGTGATGTGTGTACACGACTGCGCCACAGCAGATCACGTGTTAGCTGTACAGGTTGTAGTAGTTTATAGTCTCTAGTCCTCGGCATCGGTTCCTCCGGAGATCTGGGCCTTTGGGAGGGCCCTGACTGTCAGTCCTGTACAGCGGCGGCTGACTGTCAGCACCCACCCAAACGCATATGTGATGGCTTTATATCACCTGCTCGCTCTTCGTCAACTCACCTTTCCTGAATAGCCGCCATCTGCTCAACAGACTCATGACAGGGCGGTGAAAACCAGTCATCCATATCCGACACCTCAGCCCCGTTTGGCCCCCCGATTGTTTGTGACTTCACCATTCTCTCACCCCCGTTCCCCCCTACATCAACACGACACTTCACCCATCATGCTACTCACCACGCTTCTTGAAATCCTATCATCCGAATGCCCAGAAGCACTTACGACCTTGACCTTATCCGACATCTTACAATTTGCCACGCTTGCCGCAGAAGTATACGCTCGCGCTGAGGGTGCGTGGAGCCTCACTCTCGAAAGCGCGGATCAGATTGTTCCTTTTCTAAGGAACTCATTGAAGTTATCACTACCAATCAACACTTGCCGCTCTCTATGGCAAATCCTCTTTCCAACATTATCCCAAATTCACATTCGACCGGCCGATTTGATCCAAAAGTACGGTTACCAACCAGACCTTCCTGTTGCAATCCCCGAATTCTTTCTCTTACCACCGGTCAAGAAATGCTTGGTATGCGCTTCTCCCTCGACTCCCGAAATCAAATTGCAACATCGCTCCCACATCGACGGTTACTTGTATGACGTGGATGGTGTACATACGGCCAGGATTTACACTTTGAAATGCCCAAGTAAGTCTTCATAACCATCCCCTTTCACTCCACCCGCTGACTCATTCATCCTAATTTAGAATGCACCACACACTACCGACCCAGCTATTATTCCGCCAATGGGATACGCACTTACTACTCTGCACTAATTGGCCGAAACACAGAAGCCTACCAAGTTTCCTGCCACTTCTTCATGACACACCAATTGGCTGAACTTTTTCTCAATGGCCAAATGCTTGCCCAGTAAGCTATTTTCTCTTCTCTAGCCTACTTGCAACAATGTAACGTAATAACTCATCAAATATGTCTGTCAACACCAAGCATCTCGAACTTCAATTTGGTCAACATGTTCAACCTCTCGTACGTTGATGATGTTGAACTCCCGTCGTTGAATGGAGCACCCACCGTCCAGCCCTTCCTATCCGAATCGACCTGCCGTGATGCGTTAGACATCCATTGTCTCCTCAATAGAGCTGACGCATCATTTGGATGCTTGATCGTCGACACAGCTACTGCGTCAAGTGATAAACGTTACCACGATCCAATGCAGCAAGTCTTGGAATGGATTGCATTAGAAGGCTCGAAGCATCGTGATCACGTGTGTTCAGCTTGTCTCCGAGTGGTCTCCCAGCAAGACGAAGAAGGCGTTGAAAAGTTAGGATGTGGCCTTTCGCTTTTCATTTTGATTTTGTTTAACCTATTTCGTTTTTTTTGGTGCTGATGGTCAATCATTCTGTTTCTCTAGACATCCGTGCAGTTGTCACGGATGGTGTGACCATAGGTCATTGGCGTTGCACCGCAACAGCCAGTCAGCTCCTTGAACTAGCTGTCTCCGATGGATCACCTCCTCCAGATGGGCCATGCACCACACCATTGGCTCGCGTGACCGATCGGTTTTGCCCAAACCATCAATTACGACTTGGAGGGCGTTGCCACGCGCAACCATGCTCCCAGGACGCCGAGGACGGCTCAGCAACATGCGGGCTACAAGAGCATAAGGACGCCTATGCTAGATTCAAAGCACGGGTCAATTCAAACTTTGCACTGACTTCAATGCTCAACCGGCCTGGGTCCAACCGCCCATCAGACCCGACTGTCCATCAAGATTGGCAATCAGCAGAGATGGTAGGTCTGGAGGAGGTGCAAGATGCAGACGAAGGAGACCGGGCACACGAACAAGCTCGCGAGGGTGGAGATGCACCAAAGAAAAAAGGTGGTCGACTGTGCATCTCACGTAGCCGAACCCACAATGAACAAGTTGTAGTGGGTTCGTGTGGTATCATACTCGGGCGCGATACTTTCTTTCACTCGGAGAGTTTGAGTGCTGTCAAAGTAACTCATCTCCTCATCTTATCTTTCAAGTGCACAAACAAAACTGACTCGTGTTCATTCCACTCCAGGCATTTATCTTACGCACCTTTCCAAAACAACTACCCCAGGTGTGCTTTTATGACAGCGCGTGCAAACTTGTGGATCACATCTACAACGGAAAGGAAGATCCCACACCCTTTTTGCATACTGTTTTTCCTGTCGATCCCTTCCACTTTCGAGGTCACAAGGACACCGACGAGTTTTGCCAGCACTACACGGATCCCAAGTTATTCCCTGAACTTCAAGACGAAAACGGTCGGTGGATCTTCAACTCGTCCGCTGCCGAAATGACAAACGTCTGGTACGGTGGTTTTGCGTCTATTGCACGCAACATGCATGCAGTTCGTTTCAATTTCTTTATGGAGGAGATGGTGGAACGTAGGAATAAATGGTTGATACGCCGGCTCAAAAAAAGAGAGAACATTACGTTCGTGGGGGACCTGCCGTTGTGAAGTAGATTATTGATACAATGTACTCTGACTCACTTTACTCGCTTTATCATCTTCTATCTTGACTCTTGTATCTGTCCTTTATACATTGAAAGCGACTTACTCCTTTAGGGAGTCATACTGAATTCAAACTCTCAAAGATCAATGATTGGAAAACATTCCAACAATATGTTGTTAACTATCGAAATCGTACTACTCAAAGATTAATTGGAATAAATCAATCTTTGAAAATTGTCAGATTCAAGATGCACTTGTAATCTTAGAAACTAATCGTATCAAACTAGCAACTAAACCTATATAGTCAATTCACTGTGTTTCAAATCATTTTGATTGATGAGCGAGTGCATTCATTCTCGATTCACTGTGTCTCACATCATTTTGATTGATGAGCTAGTTTATTCTTTCAAGATGTATAGATGTATACTCAAGATCACAATCTGAATAGAACCAAGATGCTTGAATGCTCTCGATTTAAGAAATGAGAACGTTTTCTTCTTTCATTACATATGACAAGTAACAACAGCCAGCCGAGCGAAATGAAAGTTGGATGAACCATTTCATTTCCATCCAACTGATTCCAACGAGAAATTAGAAGAAAAGGGGTATGCTCTTGAGTAACCAATACCAAAGTAGGAGTGACCGCTTGCTTCTCTTAATTTCAGTGAAATCTCTTATGGCAGATCCTGTGTATGAGTCGCATTCTCAAAAGCTATCCCCTGTAAGTGACAGAACTTCCTACACACATGCTCATTAGGGAATCTAGGCACAAGGCTACGCCAGTTGCCAATGGTCCAATTGCGCCTGACAAACCCATAGGTAAGCTGAGACACCAAGAGACAGAGAGTTATTTGTTGAAATCACTCACTCCTTGTCATGGATCACCGCCTCGGTGATGGTGGTTCCTACACCCTGAAATCCGCTAATGATACTGGTCCTCCCGCTGGCTTCATAACTCCAATGGGAGAACGCTTCAAGTAAGAGACGAATCGGGCAATTCATGTGCTTTGCCCTGGGAGCCTCAAACGAGGTGTCGGAGCTGAAGCGCTCGCGAGGTCCTAAGATCAACTCTTCGGCTAGGAAACCTCGCACCTCCTCCCCGTTCAATCGCTGTGACCATACACCAACTAAATTCTCCTGGAACTTCATGTTCGAAAGGTAATGAAAGATCAGAATGGAGCGTACAATGATTGTTTATTATGAATGGAAAAAGGAACTCACACGTAATTTTTGGAGAACCTCCCACTCTTCCGCCGTGAAGTGGATTGAATCCAACTGGGCAATCAGATCATCGCGGAAGCGACTTAAACTGGAAGCAACATGAAAGTATCCTTGCGCGATCCCACAGTATGTACGGAAACTGTGAGTGTTGTCATTAAAGGTGCGCACACCTAGTAACATCTCGCAGTGGTTTCGTGAAAGGGTCCCTTGACGAGTCGATCGAAAGTCCCAACGGTGTACAGTGGTCCCGCGGACAACAAGTTTGGCAGCTGAACTAATGAAACCCCAAGTTGGGCCGTCACTAGAGTTCTCACAAGTGATGGCAAATAAAGTCACGCTAGATTGATCGATTGAAGTTTCGGTTTGGTATTCTAAGATCGGTATTGCCCCTTCGCCTAAGATTTGGGTATTGGTTTCCTGAACCATATCTTTGATTGACAAGAGGTTGTCTTCAACAATCAAAAAAAGTGAATATATTAGTTTATGAAATATCATATTCTTATATGACCACACTTACACATGCCACACACGGAATGCAAAGTCTGCGGAACCATATCCAAAGGTTCAACTTCTTGTTGCTCGGATAAATGAGCTTCGGCTTCAACAGGCTGTTGGGTTTGGTTTGTTGTCCCGGTCAAAAGAATCTCAGAAGAGCACATATCAGGACTGGACTGAGGATAGTGGTTGACATGCGTGCTATCCATATCCATTTGTCCTGGGAGTGGAGCGTGCGATTGGGCTGTTAGTTAAGCAGTAGGAAACGAGCAATGAAGGGAAATCGGTTACACACAAGATTGTCGATAATGAGAAAGAAATCAATGTGATGGTAATAGAAATGAATGAAAGGGAAGAGAAAACATCTGCCAGTTAATAGGGGGAAATCTCAAATCGAACGCGTCATTCACCACTCCCAGGGGTGAAAGTATGATATGATCCATCAGTTGTGTAACAAAATCGATTCCGTTTTTGCTCATTGATGGATTGAGGACATCAAACCATTTCTTTTGAGGAATTGAGGAGAATCCAAATGATTCGTTCTGTCAAGCTGCGAGCTTACAATCAAAGAGAGATACAGAGTGTGTTCTCTAAGTATGCTCAAATATATTATTTGAGGCTTCGCGTCCGTAGACTTTGCAACAAAAAAACGGGTCAAAATGAATTGGTTTGATTGAGTAAAAACAATCAAGGAGGGTAGATTATGACCATCGCAACACTGACCGGACAAGTTTTAGAGGGTTCCAGCCAATTGTATAAGCCCACTGGATGGGTGTTTTCAACGTGGTGTGTAGGGCATGTTATCATGAAGTTGTTTGTACTTGACTTTCGGCCAAATCGTTGTGACAACAATATGTTTAGAAGGTTCATACTGATCACTGATAGGGGAAGCACATATTCACAAAGAGTACAAAAGGATACAAAAGTGTCAGTTTTGAACAGGGGTATGAAGAACAAAGCTGTGGTTTTAAGTTCCAGCAAGAGGCCTCATTCACCCAATTTTCTTTTTTGTCGTGTTTCAAGGGGATAATTGGGGGTCGATTGGGATTGGGCAGGGCTGACAACAGAGGTGTTTTCAGAGTCAGGGCCGGGGGCTCCAGCTTTGCGGAATTCCTCGCGAAAATGATTGCGCGCCGTAGCAATTGTAAAGGATTGGCCGGCCAACTTCTGCCTTTGTTCCCATGCTGAAATGTTGGGAGGTTCAATGTTTTTTATCCATCTACCATACCGATGAATTGTACTTTCTGAGCATGATTTGAAGTGTTCACCAAAACAAATTTTCCATGCTTTCACACGGTGCAGTTTTGATGTCAGATCAAACCATTCGAACAAGTCACTAAGTGGTCCTTCGTTGTTGGGCCAGGAGGCTTTCACAGTGGTTGTATCTGCAATAGTCTGACGTACGTGCGGGAAATTCCTGTCAATTTCAAAGGTGTTTTGGGGATCACGTGAGACAGGGAACTAACTTGAGGTGTTACCTGCGAAAGGGGCTGGCGAGCTTCTTTAACAAAGATGATGTCTTCTTCATCTGCTCCGCTCACTGAATCACAAGTTGCCAAAGGCAAAGTTGGGGCTGGATTTGTAGTTGTTGAGGTTGAGCTGCTTGGGATTGAGGCGACTTGATCGGCTGCAGGGATTGGTGTGCTCTCATAAATCGAATGGAGGAACCAATCAAGTCTGGGACAGTCAGCAGACTCAAGTTGTGTGCTTTTGATGAGGAATTGGCGAGGAATGACCGGAAGCCGGTTGGGTAAGTGATTGGGGACTGTCCTCTAAAAAGTTGCACCGTGGATGGTACAGGATCAGTCAGTTCAGTCAGCTTCAATGCGTATCTTAGTGCAGAAAGCACAGTTGAACTCACCCAAGCCATGAACGCTGGGTCCCAGAGAGAAAAGCTGTTCGCAGTGGAGAGGGAAAGGTTCATAGCCTCCACCAAAGGTAAACACTGCTGAAGTTTGAACACCGGCCACTTAGGTGCGTGAAAGGTGAACAATTGTGGATCTTCTCCGGCCTAAAGACAAAGACGATTGATTGCATGAGAGATTGTTGGTTTTTAGGCACACTCTCTGAGATGTATAATGAGAAATCATACCTGGAGCCATGCTACTACACTGACAACTTTGTTTTCTTCAGTCTCGATTTCTTGGTTGAAAGCCATCTCTTGATTCCGCCGAAGGCGTAAGTCGAATAGTCCAGCGAGCTGAGTACTGGTGAAGTCGTGAGCAACACGGCCGCCGGTTTGTGCACATTGAAGTGTGATCCGACGATGTGCTGCTATTGATTTGGGCGTGGGGGTTGGTGCTGGTGCAGGCATGGATGGCAAAACACTGGCCAAAGAAGGATCGATTGAAAGGTCGATCTGATTGGGGTTTGGGTGGTTGTAGCCATTTGTAAAGGGGTGGACAGGTGTGGGCTGAGTCGCAGGTGTGTCACTTTGTTGTTTCCCATGTCGTTTGGCGCTGCATTTTTTGACTCCGACCGTAGAGCAGCACTATGTGGAGAGTGTATGTTACGTCAATCACGCCAATGTCAAGGATATTGGTAACTTACAGAAGCACAAGCTTTGTACACGCATTGAACATTTGCCTTGCGAGCTTCGCCAAGTCGGTGATTGGAAGTCTGGCCCTCTACTCCTCCACAAAAAATTTGACTTTTTTTGGGACTGTTAAGAAGGTTTCCGTTCGAAGGGGGAAAGAGGGAGTTTAGCTTCGTCTGGGTTGAAGTACTAGCTGCTGGTGGAGGTGTGTTGTTGGGGATCCCGAATGCATTGTTGGTACCAACATGACCAGCGTTGATTGAAGCAAGCTCCTGCTTGAGCTGAGGATCTTTCCATAGGCTATACCAATGCCCATAGTTTTTTGGCTCGCCGGGCTTGGCACGGGCGGGGGTGATGCCGCACTGGAACAAAAGGAGTGAGGTAAGTCCAAAGACGCGGTGTAACAGTAGTGAAGAGAGAGAAGAAACGACTTACGGCCACTCGCCACGTGTTGTTGAAGTAATTAATGTACTTCATTGGAGTGGTAGTACCGGCTGCCATGCAAACTGGGCAAGCAAAGCCAGTATACTGATAGAGGGCAGGAGGATTCAATGGCTCGGTAGGATGAAGCCGGACGAAATTGGGTTTGATGTAGGTAGTAGTCGCCATGCTGGAATGTGCGGTGGTGAACCGTAAAGGAGGGTATAATAATAACGAGGATGTGAGGTGGTAAACCGTGAGGGAGGGTATAATCACGCGTCGTGGGGAAGGAAGGGTTGGGGGCCCGGCTGGGTTGATCCGTCGAGAGTCCGCGGTGGCTCAGGCCTGGCGCAGAGGTTTCAACCCTTTTGGATGGGAGGTGAAACATTTGAACTAAGATGGTAAATGCCTGTCAGGTGAGGGAGAGGTGAGTGAAAGGGGCGTGATATGTGTGACTGTCAGGGGCTGACAGCACGGTCAGGGACCTCCCGATTGTCCACTGTTCCCGGTTCCTCCATCATCACAGTTGTGGAACCGATACCAAGGACGAGAGCTAACCTTGTCCGTCGTACTATACATTATAGGTTATGAGCTGCGTTACCGCTCGTTAATCGCAAATCGCCGTCGTCGTAAACGTAATCGCATCGCTCGTAACGTGTAAGCCTGAGCCGCCACTCAGCACCCGACTCTTATGCCGTTAGCTCGAAGTCCACTGAGATCATCGAGCTCCACAACAAAAGGGGAACTCCCTCAAACACGATCGTCTTCCCGTGCCGGATCGCAAAGATCACAGACCAAAGAACCTGAACACCCAGAGACAACAACCCGTCATAACACTCCTGCTTTATCTTTGCCTTTGACTGTTCCTCAAATCTTCCCTGGACCTCCTATTGATCCCCAATCTTTTCTTCATCCGCCTTCTAATCGTTCTAATTGTCCTGTTTCTCCTGACGCCGATCTTGCTGAAACCACCATCATCGGAAACGTCAACACCTGTCAACACACCGTACACCGTTCCTTCTCTAGCAATACATCTTCAGAGCGTTTTGTCATGTCTCAACCTGATCCTATGGTTGACCGTCTCAAGGAGCTCAGCCAAAACCATCATGACGTTCAGAAATTCATCAGTGACGTCAAGAAACTCAAAGATGACGGCTCCAACATTGCTAGATGGAAACTTTGAACAGAACAAGCCATTTTCGAAATGACTGACGTTGCCAATTACTGGTTGTCGAATTCCTTTGATCCAAATAACCTGGTGGAAGCTCTGATTGATCGTTGTGCAGGGAGAGTGATCAACTCGACAATTAGTGAAGACCTCAAAGACATGGTAGCACACCATACTGCCGCTCATGTCGCTCTTCATACTTTAGAAGAAATGTTTCAACAAGGAGGCCGAACCTCTCAATACGTTATCTTTCGCTCTATGATGCTTCGTAGATTTGATCCTACTTCCACTGAACTTGTCACCTTCATTACTCAACTCAATAAAGACTGGGAACGTCTTAAATCATCCGGTTTCAATTGGGAAGAAGATACCATTAAGGGTATGATAGTTCAATTATGTTCACCTACCACCGGGGAGTACGGAATGGATGTATTGAATAACACTCTAGATGCACGCTATTGTACCAACAAATCCCAATTCTCACTATCTGAAATTCAATCAAACTACCAAAACTTGATCACCACCAGGAAGACAGTTGATGAAAGTGATCAAAACATTCAAGCATTGACGAGTTCCTTTCAGAAGATGACTCCTTCAAAATGGAACAATCCGATTAGTCGGAGTTCACCTGCGTATCAATCTAAATCGCCACGTCCAGCGTACCCTGCTTGATCACAAGGTCCTATGCCTCCTCCCCCTATGTTCCCTGATGACAAAGAACAAGAGAAGACCGCGAAAACACCAATTTCCCCATCACACCTGTCAATGCAAGAAGTACGGGATTGAGTTTGGCAGTGCTTCCATTGTGGCAAATTTGGCCATGGTAAGCTTTTGTGTGGATCAGCAAGACGAGGCCAACCTTGATCGGCTCCTCACTATAACGATTGGGTGAAATGCACCAACAACATCTACTACACTTGTCTTGCCATGTTTGGTTCAGCCACATATGGTGTTCCCGGATCGTCGATTTCCGCCAATCAAGCACAACTGGACTTTTCATCTCCACCTGCGTCTCAGCTGTCTCAACAACCTACTGCCGTCTCCCAAGTTTCAGCATTGACTATTGCCTGGAGTGCGGAAGGTAACAACGCTGATGATACTCCGACGGAGTACCTGTTGGATAGTGGTGCGCCACACCATGTGAGCAACGCACGATCCTCCTTTCTTGATTATCAACCCATATCCCCTCCTATAAAGTTGAAGACAGCTGCTCATGGAGACCATGCCCTCATAGTAGGAAAAGGTTCTCTACGGGTGAAAACCGACACCGGCTCCAACTATCTCATCAATGACGTATACTACAGTCCACATGCAACAAACACTTTGATATCTCAAGCTTCACTAGTGGAACAAGGAGCAAGGCTGTGGGTATGGGGGAAGGACATCGTTATTAGATTGTCTACGGGAGAGTCAATTGTTGCAGGTTATAAAGATAGGAGGTGGTTGATCAATGCAATGAAATCTATGTTTTGCAAAGAGGTTGCGCCTGAGAGGATTGGGAGAGTGAGTGTTTTGAGTGCTGAAAAAGATGTCGACATAGCCTATTTGTGGCACAGACGCGTTGGCCATGTTGATATGAAGAGAATTTGAAAACTATGTGTGGGACAACTCGGACTGGGTCTACCAACTTCTATACCTTCTGCGACATTTACTTGTGAGGATTGCCTTACCTGTAAAAGTACTCGACAACGCAAACTTGGAAGGACTGGACGTGAACATGGGCTCCTGGATGTCATCGTCTCTGACGTCATGGGCCCCTTCCCTGAAGATGTGAACGGAAACCGCTTCACTGTCACTTTCCGAGACGTCGCCACCACCTTTTCCGATATTGTAATCATCAAGAACAAATCTGATGTACCAGACGCTTTTACTCGTACCATCAACCGCTGGGAACGTGAAACGGGTTTCAGGGTTAAGCACGTCAGGACAGATGGTGGTGGAGAGTATATCAAAACGACCTTTAGCAATTGGCTCAAGTCAAAAGGTATTGTCCACAAGCACTCTAACCCCTACAAACCGGAGCAGAACGGGGTTGCTGAACGATTGAACCGAACAATCAGCGATATGGGAAGAACAATGCTGGCGGCATCACATCTACCCCAAACGTTTTGGTCTTTTGCCTATGTGACGGCTTGTTATTTACACAACAGGTTACCGAACTCTCTCACTGGCGACCGCACACTGTTCGAACTGTTTTATGGCCGGAAGCCCCAGCTGGACATAATTCGCACATTTGGCTCAACAGCGTTCATTCATAGGCACAAAGGTCAGCGTCAAGGGAAACTAGACAACCGAGGGAGAAGATGCGTAATGATAGGGTATGTTGAAGGTGGTAAAGGATGGGTTTTCTATGACCCGGGTTCACAGGGGCCAAAACAGAAGCTCACATAGGGGTGAGCATACCTC
>MWRL01008045.1:0-10598 GCA_002157085.1 Melampsora occidentalis | reverse complement strand
GAATGTATTAACAACCATGGAAACAAACAATCAAGACCAAGCATTTTGATTGTTTCAATAGCAAAACCCACAAAGAAAAAAAGAAACAAAAGAAAAAAAGATACAAGAGAAAAAGGATTTGAAACAGTGATCAATGCAAAAGTGATCAATCTCCTGGTGCCCAAATGTGCTCACAGAGAAACTTCACAGGATGATCAATCTCCTGGTGCACTGAAGTACTGTAGTAGAAAGTTCAACATGGTAAGGTCACATTCATCCAGATTCAAAGGAATAAATTCCTGAGTCTACGCACTGCGGGCAAGGTGCTGACGCATCTGTGATGCGTCGTGCGGACACATCGGGGCCGGGTCTGAGGCGTCACCCGCTCCCTGATGTGACATGTGCAGCGTCAGCTGCCAGATTTTGGCGTCACCTTCAATGCATCGACGTTCACCTTACCCTTACCTTTTCATCCTTAACATCGTCACTTCCCTTCAATTCAATATCAAAGCTTCCATCACGTTGAACAACATTATTCATCTCCAATCTAACTCTTAATATGTCAAACAACGAAGTGAATTTGTCAAAACTAAACTCAAACAAGGTCATTTAAGCAACACATTTTGGATAAGATGTCATACTACTTTGTTAAGCTTGCTTATTCTTTTATTCTTTTTCCTTCATTTCAACCAAAACAAAACCCACAAAGACAACCTAACCTTTCCTTTTTTGTTTGAATGATTCACTACAGGTGATTGTAGGCTCAAATGATAAAGTAAATCCATCCTACTTTCCTCCCAATTGAACCCAACACAAAATGATTTTAATACAAGCCGCTTTATCAAATCGATTTAATCACTTCTAAAGTTAACCTCAATCTCATCATCAGTACCACCACCAAAGCTAAAGACACCATGCCAGTTTCAGAGGGACTCGTCGACGAGCACACCCAGGTGTTTCAGACTGGACTCACGTAGGACTCCTCAAGTAATGTTTGTAATAGCTTTGGTTATTACATAAAGGATTGGTTCGCACAGACCCAATCCAATCAACAGCCAAAAAAATACATACAACAATGGCCTCTCCATTAACGTGGGCCAACCAATTTTTGCCTTTCATGTATGTACACTTGAATTTCTCCGTGGTCTGGGATCACGGTGATCCTTTCTGTTGTCTCCTCAACCTTCTGTACCAGCTTTCCGTCCAGTGGTTTTTTGAGTCCCTCTGTTTCATCTTCTGGTGTCTTATAATCCTGTTCAAACTATTCCATTCTTGCTCTCTTCAACCCATACCTTACGAGGTTCCCATTGGCCTACTTTCTGTCATCCCATTTTAAGTCGAAAACTTTCGATTTTTTGCAGGTCAGCTTCCATTTCCAAATCTGACTCAAAATCTCTAGCTTTATTGCTGATTTTTACTATTCATTTTTATTTCTAACATCTGATAACAGTTCTGAAATCCAGTAGATATTCATGTAAGTTGTATTCGGTCGAAGTCGAATTTATCTCGGTCAGCACATGAAGTTCCTGATCGCTTTCAAACCAATACATTTGTTTTTTTGAAAGCAATGAGTGCCGCACCTACAAGTACACAGTTAAGCGGTCCGGCTTCAGGTTCGCAAACCACGCCGGGCACTTCTAACAAAAAGCGCAAGTCTAATAACCGAGGTATGTGCGGTTCTCGGATTGAATATAAATTGTATTGATCAAAAATTGTCGTTTTGATCATTTGTTTTCAGCTGAAGAGAATCAAATGACGGACGATGAGGACATGGACGAAGATATTGAGTATGACAGCTCTGGTGTGTCAATCAGTTTTCTATAAAGTTCCTACATTACATACATGCATCCAAGATATACTAATCAGAGTCATTGCACAACAATCAAATAGACGGTGAGCTTACTTTGGAAGAAACCGAGGGTCGAAAACGAATGAAAGCCGCTCTTCGTCAACAAGAAACTGATTTACGCCAAAAAGAAGGGATGGTGGCAGGTATCGCCCAGTCTCTCGATACCCCAAACGCAGCTTCACAAATCTCTCAGGCCATCTATGAATATGTGCGAATGCTCATGGGTATTTCAAAGAAGTCGCGATCCTCAGACAGTCCCGATGCTTCTATGCCTGAATCTCCAAGCGAAGCTGAAATGAAATCATGGATTGATCGCAGAGCAGATCGCGAGGAACTTATTAAGAAAGCTGTCGACAGGGCAATGCGAAGTTATGTAGCCTCAAAGCCTCAAGGCTTCAAACCAAACAGGAAGCAAACTCGGACTATTGAAAGAGATGCAGCACAACGTGCACGCAACAGTTCCAGATTAAAGCCAGTCAAGTTTGTCTCTCGAATCAATCTGAAGACTGTGAACCGATATGCCCACAGCTGGGGTACGAAATGCGAGGCAGCTTTGTCTATGGCCGGCTTTCCTCGCTGCACTTTCGACTGGGACGCTGGATACGATTCTCCTTGGAACACCGCTATGTCATCAATCCTCATTGAGAAGTGGTCGAAGTGTTTTGACGCGATGGGAACTCGCTCATTTAGCATAATTTCAACGGACAATACAGCGGAGAACCGTGAAGAAATACTCCATCGATGGTTTACAAACAAGAAGGTAGATTATCGAAAGCAAAATAAGAGGGATATTTTGATGAAAACTCCGGAAGGACAAGAGCAGATCAAGACCAACAAAGCACACTCTAAGAAATTAGTTGACCGCAGAAGAGCTAAATCCGCTGTGAGTTGTCTATTTCAATACTTCAACCATCTCTATCTATCATTAGCTGATTGTATTTATACCATCTTGCACAGATCTACAAATCTCGCTTGTCGGTTGTCAGAGAGATCTTTGAGGATGGCTCTGAGGAGGTAAAAGCGTTGTTACCTCAGGAAGTACATTCTGAAGATGAAGTGGGTAGCACATCCGTTGGCAAGGTACGTTTAAGCTGGCGTAGTGCAGAACTCGATACCTTCATCGCCTTGGTCGACCAAACCGCGATAGCTCGGGAGACCAAGGCTTCTGCTAAACGTGCGGCTCGTCACATAGTGGAGCGTGGACCTTACTCCACAACTCCAGACTTTGACGTCTTCCCACCTAAAAAATACCAGCGCTCACTTGTTTCACCCACTTGGTTAGATTCAATGGCCGGTGTTGCAATTCGTAACTTGAAGTTAGAAACTACTGATTCGCTGAACATCAGGGCTTCAATTCAAAGATTGACTCAAGAGCTTGTTCCAAAAGCTTCGACTTCTCAATGACCTGTCTCTATCAAGCTTTTTCTATTATTTTCTATCATTATCTGTATATATCCCTTTGATAAAGGTTTTCGCGGTTTTTGGTTTGGGTGGTTTCAATATTTCAACGTTCTTGAAATGTTTTTCACTTGCCTTGAACAAACTCATCAATGAATTTGGCCTGTCTTGTACCCCAAAGTTCAATCAAAAGACTGACCTACTTGCTCCAAAACGTTCCATCTCTCTCTCACTCTTCTCAAATCTTTGTACATATCTCTTTCATATACTTGTGTGCGGTTACAATGATGGTATTGAATGTAATTTTCAATTTTGTTCTAATTTTTTGTTGCCCAAACAAATCATCTTCAAATGTGTTGGCTTGCCTTGTCACGGTTCCTTCAAACTTAAGTACCAAAAGGTTCATGAACACCCTACACTCTTGATTGAGTTTCAAATCGCAAAACCAAAGACATGTCTTTCGGAAATGTTGTCTTCAAAGATACCTTTCAGTACTTGTAAGTCCATCAGGGTTAAACTTTCAAAACTAGACCAAACAATACATATTTTTCTTACTTATCCTTTTCAAGACAATCTCCGCTCATGCATTCCCCACTTATTTGGCACATCTTTTCACGCACATATCACATGTGCGATTTGTTTAACCCTTTGGAAAGTCATAATCTTGCGGTAGTAGTGGCTAATTTCTTTGAATTCATTAATCATCATTAGAGATCACAGATAGGTAACGTCCATGCTGCTAATAATGTCTCTCTCCAAATATTTTCAAGGTCCCCTACCTTCACTAACTTTGAGTTTATTCACTTAATTATAGGTTATCGAACAAGTGGTCCTGCATTCTGATAGACATAAACTTGATCTAGTTCAAAGTTTAACTGGTAAGCACCTCTCGATCTTCTTGTTGAATGTTCCAAATCCATAACTAACTGATATTGTCTTTCATAGAAAACCTGGAACAAACGACTTATTGTTGTATTTCTGACAATTTGTACGAAGATTCTGTGTAGACACCAACCACTTTGGCAATTAGGAAATTGTGGGTATGTACTCTTCCACCAATCCGATTAGCTTTTTTATATAAGTTTCGATCGTTCTTCTGATTCAATCCCTCAAAAATAACACTTATACATGTTCTGATATTTGATAGGACAATATTTTCAAACACTTCTGTGCTAGCTCAACAAATCAATCCTCTTCAAGGTAATGTTTCATCTTCATTCATATAGTATCTTCGGTAGGATGATACTAAATCAGTTTTAGTACAGCATCATTCACTCAAACTGTTAAGTCAAGCGAGTCAAGATGTGGTTTGGTTCGAATAACATCCAGTGCACTTGTACCAAACTTGGATGTGCAAACGAGGTGTTTGAAATGGATGGCGAAACACACCCTGGGCGCCTTTTCCACCGAAAGAACTATGCAGCACACCTGGCTGCTGGCGATAAAGTACTTGGACCACCCCCTACCCCACATTCCAGCACTCAACAAGCTTCAAAATTGAATCAAACAAGCTTTATAAGTGACTCTCAAAACCCGGCAAACTTCCTGATGGACGAATCAACTCCAAGGGCCTCGTCATCTCGGTTGATAGTGCCATCTCATCAAAGCATCTCGGGGCGGAAACGTGGAAGGATTCCCGAAGAGAGTGATGATGCAGCATCAGGGGAAGAATTAAGATCACCTCAAAGGCGAAAGACAGGACCTCGCCACATTGAATCAACTTCTTCATCCGGACCATTTTTCACGTTCTCAACTTTACCGTTTAAAACACCCCTCTCACTTGTACAAAGCATATCCTCGACTCAATCAATATTACATGTAATCGATGACTACCTAAATCATAACAAGAGCGAAAAGACCTGCCGAAAGATGCTTGAGATGGAACGCTTGAAAGTTCAGACCGCACTTAACTCAGACAGTTCCATAAATTCCAGAATTTGGACTGAAATTCCGAAAAGTATTGAGAAGGCCCTCAAGATTTTTCACCTAGTAGTTCCCATAGTTGAACTGGTATGCTGTCCGATTTGTTTCACGATGCACGGTACCAATAAATCTCAGCACAAACAAGTACATTGCACAAATCTTCGTTTTCCTTCAAAAACCTCTGCAAAACCACGAATAACCTGCAACGCTCGACTTTACAAGACTCCTACACCACCTTCTAATACATACAAAACTCGACGCTTATTCTTTCACCAGCGCCTAACTGAGTGGCTTGCAAGGATGATGAGTTTCAAAACCTTTGAGCTGTCTCTTGAAGGGTCAATCACTCGGAAAAAACGAACTGATGGGAGGATCACTGACATTTGGGATGGATCAATGTGGCGTTCATTTAAATTAGATGGCAAGATATATACACAGAGTTCTGGAAACCTGGTGTTTGGTTTCTTTTGTGACTGGTTCAATCCATACGGAAAAAGTTCAGCTCGACATATCTCTGTGGGGATACTTCTGATGGTCTGTTTCAATCTTCCCCCCGATGTGCGATACAACACTCACAACTTGTTCATCTATGGAATGATCCCTGGTCCTCGCGAACCCACCTCGGAACAGATGGAACCCTGTTTAACACCTCTCGTAGATGAGCTTAAAACCCTTTCAACGGGCATATACTTCTCAGAGACATCTCTCTATCCCCAGGGTCGCTCAATACGTGTGGTCTTGTGGCCTCTCATTGCTGATGTACCTGCAATGAAGAAAGTTTCGGGTTTTTCATCGCATAGCTCAACAAACTTCTGTTCAATTTGTTACATAACTCTAGAGGATATCAACGACGTCAACCTCAACACTTATCAATGTAGGAATCCACGATTGCACAAGCAAGAAGTTCAGCGTTGGCTTGAAGCTCCTACTGCTAGGAAGCGTAATGAACGTCTCGGAAAGGACGGAGTAAGATACACGGTATTTTCTGAGCTACCATACTGGCAGCCTATTGAATTCCCGACTGTAGACCCCATGCACTGCCTAGTGCTTGGTCTCTTACGAGATCTGTCAACAACATATTTCCAAATTGCTACCGCAGGTAAACACTTACAAACTGAACTTGACAATCGTGACTTACAAGGAGATTATTCAGATGATTCTCCCCCACCTGGTCAGGTCAATTCAACTCGTTCACTTACACCTTCCAATGAAAAATCAGATGCCTCCAATCACAATTCCTACCGTTCTCATCACCCTCGGACAGTGAAGTCCAATACACACTCTTCAAATAATACACGTAATTCAAACAATACACGCTCTGCAAATCATACAAACTCTTCAAACAGCGAGTCTCAAGGCCCGTCACTCTCAGTCAGATCTACTTCTACCATTCAGGGCGAGCCTGGCCCCGCACTAACTCCTCATGAGCTTTCCATCTTACATCAATGCATCAAAACGACCAAAGTTCCCTCATGGCTGACTCGAGTTCCAATCCAGATAGGAATGGCCCGTTGTGGAACACCTAAAGCGGCAGAGTGGCTTACACTCTACAGTATCTACATGGTTCTCTCCCTCATCCCGTATCTTCACAATTCTGAACCAAATAGTGCTTCAGCAAAGATTCATAAAGCCATATGTTCAGCAACTCAGATTGTCAACATCTCAACATCACGAGTAATTGAAGAACAAGATCTTCAAATATATTCACATCTTCTCGTTGAATATCGAACTCACCTCCAAACATCATGGCCAGCCATACGTTCCAAACAAAACCTCCATTATGCTCAACACCTCCCCGAACAGTGCCGACGGTATGGCCCTCTCCCATTCACTTCTTCGTGGTTTGGTGAGAGGACAATTGGTACATTAGTGCAAACACCCAAGAATAAAAACCAAAGTATGTTTCTACATCTCTCTTCCTCCCTTGCACACTTGATTACTGACAATTTTGAATGTTTTTACCACTTCATGAAATAAATCAGCAATTGTTGGTAAGACATTAATACGGCGACATACTTTGAAGACTATATTCAACAATCTCTGCAAAAACCTCCCTCAAAACTATGCTGAGAAGATTGGCGCTCAAGCACTCCTACGAACTAGTCAACCTAAATGGAAGTCCATCACTGTTGACACTGAATGCTTGGAAGCTTTACGGCCGCTTTTGAATACAATGGGGTTAGTCAAAGAACCCAAAATAGAGTGCACTTTTATCTGGAAACACGCAGGTAAATCATACAGCACACTCTCACGTCATGTAGGTAATAGTAGAGTTGAGTTCAAGGATCAAGGAACCACGAATTTTGGAGAAATCATACACATTTTGCGCATTGAATCACAGCCTTTACCCTTATTTATTGTTAGGCCATTTTCACCACTCACACGATTGGATGCCCCCAAGAATCCTTACAGCTCATATCCGTACCTCAAAGCAAGTGTTATGTATCAACATACTCAACCTCTGAAAGCTGTTTTGCAAGACAATCTTTTTGGACACAGTGCTCTGGTGGAAAACCAGGCTGGGACATTAAACATCTCTCTTCCTACCATATTTGTAGTCAGTCTGCGCAGTTTGGTAAGCGTTTCTATCTTTGTAATGTCTCTGGTCACGAATTTTCTGACAAATTGTGATCCATCAGGGTATCATGGAGATGGCATCAACAAGTACTGATATACCCCCAGAGCACACATGCAGTAATAGCGATGTATGACCACTGAGATAACACCCGATACCCACTTGAAAGCTGGTTTGTTCTTTGTTCTCCAGAATCCAAACAAAACCGGTGATGCCAAGAGAAAACGCTTAAGTAATCTTTGTTAACGATTCCTTTGATTAAACTCAGCTACCAATCATCTCGATTCAATCCAACATCAACAATTCAATGATATTATTATCGACTTCAATTCCTCTTTGCTACTTCTAACACATGTCTCAACATCCGCGAGCAAAAAGACAGGACCTTCAATGAAATATTTTAGATCAAGTTCAATTTTAAACAAAGTTCATTGGTCGATCGATTTCATCTGTAATAATTTTAGATAGATAGAACCTGGAAAAAGATTATGTCTGCGTCTGGTTCTTTCCCATGAGTAGATAAACATCACTGTGATATTTGTACTTGGTTTCAAATTCATTCGTTCACAGATACATACAAATATCAAACGCCGATCTTGTTTTTTTTCGTTTCTCTCATCCGTGATGATTATATAAAACCAGAAAGTGATATCGTTCATTTGGATTCAATTGCCTTGTACATGAACAAGTATATCTCAGAAGATGAGTATCAATGTTTGATTTCACGAGCCAAATGGTTGGCATGTATCATAAAACATACACATAATGTTTTGTTTCCACTCGTTCATGTCTCATTATCGATCATAAAATTCTGATACACAAATGTGAAAATATATACATAAGTAAGGGTTTAAGTGAAAGATGTTCATGTGATCCAACGCTTCTGAAGGCCGTTCGAAATCAAAATTCATCTTAAACTTGCTAGGATCTTTGGTGGTAATGTATTCAAAAGGTTTGAAGGTGGCACAATTCTCAACGCAGCCTTTGATTCACGAGTTAGGTTGGAAAGAAATACAGGATCGTAGCAATTCTCGGGGAGGCCACAACACACCGGAGCGTCTTGATTGATCGCATTTCCTGCAGTCCTGCACTGATCAAAACGGCGACGAGCAAGCACTGGGCCGGCAACCGAAGCTTTGTGTCTTCCAGAGAATCGGTCGAGTAGGTGGAGAAGGTTGGTGTATTGGCTACTTCGCCAGATCAAACCTATTGTATCGTAATGGGTCTCTTCAGGCTGCCAGTCTGTTTCAGAGCAACAATCTGAGTCTGGCATCAATTCAGAAGCGTTTGTTTCGACAAGACGGCCAAGAGCGTTGAGTCGATATTTATATAGCTGGTGAAAAAGACATAGGTTCAGGAATTGGTTTGAAAATGATTGATGAGAATGAACACTATTGATACCATTTGCTTTTTTCTCGTCTTCTCCTTTTGTAATATTTTCTCAGGGGAGCGACGGCCAGTTCGTATTTCTTCACTTCGTCCCCTCACCCAACGGCGTACCAGGCCAATACAAATCTCCTCTGTACAATGCCTCGGATTGATACCCTTGTTGCTGAAAAAGCCTTCTTGCTTAGAATGCAACCAATGCTTCGCGATGAACACAGCCATGGTTTGGTTCCACTGACTGTGGTCGGGGGAGCTCCAATCAAAAGTTGTTCGACTTATTCCGTGTTGATGTAGGTCGGCTTCAAAAAAAGCCTTCGCACGACTCTGATTGGTTCCATCAACATCCATGAGGTGCGTGATAAATATATTTTGATCAGAGATGATAGCTTGTTGATTGAGATTTGGAAAGTTATCGAGCTCGTCAGTGGTCGGCTTCGAAGGGTAGATTTTTGTCACATCATTGAATCCTAGCAATTGTCGTGTGAACAAAGCAATACACATGCTGATTCTCTCGTTGGATTTGGGGAGTGAACTGGCGACCGACGCGTTCAAAGCTTTGATTGACTTCACCGGAGCTCCTTTTTTCCAATATCGAGAGCGATTTGGTGCTAAAGAACAGGATAATCAGAGCAAATTATGACATGAGCGTCTTGTCAGTTCTCTCAAACCAACCACAAGACTTACTCATTCTGATACTTGACTGGTGCTGGTTTGACCGAACAGATGATCAAAGCTGGATCACTCAGTAATAATTCAATGATCACAGCTGGATCATCCAGCGAGAGTTTCTCAATATCTTACTCTTGCCTGTGAATCATACCACACAAAAGCACAAATCTTACACTATGGGAGGTTGAAGTTTGAAAGGACAAAGAGATGGCCATTTTGAGATCTGGCAGAACCAGTCCTTTCATCGTCTCAACAGTTAGCACTTGGGAAATTGGCGGGTAAATCCCTTTGGATAGTGCCTTTTAGGTAAAAAGAGACATTGAAGACACGGACACAATCAAGAAACAATCAAAAGAGAATCATGAGTGCTCGGATGTGCTCGTCGACGAGCCCCCGCGAAACTGGCATGGTGAGAATCATTTAATTTATTCACTTTTTAAAACCATCAATTCAGACACTACACCTGCACCAAAAGAAAAAAACCCATAAGTGATTGAGCCTGCCCAATCCATGTCAAAATCGGGTCTACTCCTTGGCTTATAGCCATGACTTTGCTTTATCGGACAAAGTTATGATCGATGATTCATGATCTGTACTTCCACAATTAAAATTGTTCAAGTTTCAATAATGATAAGAATTAAACATTAATTGTATACTACTAGAAATTTAATATTAAATTGAAAGCGCATATACTAGAAACAAGTGTCCAAAAGAGTATACAGAATTGATAAGTCACGGAATGAATGATTGAGCGAGTGACTTGAATAAATAAGAAAACTTGATATTACAAGTAACCAAAAAAGATCAGGAGGGTTTTTT
>MWRL01008040.1:0-11049 GCA_002157085.1 Melampsora occidentalis | reverse complement strand
ATGATAGCTAAGTATTCACTTGGATGTTTGCACATATGTAACAAATGCTTTATGGGTCAGATGGTCACTGCAAGATGGTTTCATGACCCATCCTACTCTCAAAAATGCTCCCAGCCTAGTGCTAATTCCCATCAGGGGATGTCCTTAATGCTGGCAGTTTTTCCCCTCAAAAATCTCTGTAGCCATGGTTGAAATGATGCTTTGACAAGAATTTGGTTCAGGTTTATGCAAGTTGAAGGTTGAGGCGCTCACTACTAAAGCAGTGAGTCTGCTCAGGATTCAATCACTTATCTGATGTGGCTGTTTCATTCAAACATGCACCATGTAAATATCCTTGTAGCATGTTGGCGTGCACATACAAAAGACTTTCCTTAGACCCTGTAACAACCCATCAAAGAGGTGCCACAGCAAGCACATCTTCCCCTTATCACCTGGGAGGTTGAAAGTCAGTTGACCTCTGCTGACAACAAAGGATTTTACAAATCTTCTAATCAAATTGCAAAGCACAAAGGGTGCTAACAACAATCTCAGTCTGAATCTGACCAAAAGCCTTTGAGATTTGTTTCAAACCTCTCCGTGTGTGCATGTTGACGTGCTACACGGATATTTATGTGGTGATGGTTACACATTTGTGACAACAAGACAACACTTTCTGATCAGACCTATTTGTAACAATAGTCTCATTGATACCCTAAATCTGGAGACCCTTGATGTCTCAACTCACAATTTGCAAGATCCACTGCAACATACTGCCTGTATTGTCAAGAGCCTGCAAAAGACAAGCTCTGCTGGGGATGCTCTTAACACATGAAATCTGTGTTTTCAAGGCAAAAACTCAGTGGAAAGACTGGCAAGGTCTTGATTCCAGCTTGGTCAAGTGTCAAGGAGTCCATTGTGATTCAAAGAGATATGAGACTTTGTGGTCAAGAACTTGAATTATAACAAGATTGGTTCTGTGCCATGGAGACACACCAATGCTCAGTTTCACTCTCAACAAGGGATTTTGGCCAGGTTTTGGAGTTTGTTGACTTGAGACAAAACCATGTGAGCTTAATGATCACTTAGATTTCAAGACAAAACCCGGATATGGGTTTGGCCGGATACCCAACGGATCCAGATGCTGGAAAGGCTTTTGAGACATCCGCTGACCGGTTACTCTGGCCAGTTTGGTATTTGGATGTGTGGATTATCCACTTCTACCCAAACTCCATTCAAGGAGCCTGTGCTAGAGAAGTGAGTTAAGTAGCTCATATCTCAAAAACACACTAGGTGTTTGATGCCCGGAGGTAGGACTTGCCTTCAAGGAAGAAGGTGAGGCCTACGGGGATATGGGTGTAACAGTACGCCTAGTGTAATCTTTTCTCACACTTGCTATAGTACATGATTTGTACTTTAGCGTGCGCTTGGAGAGACTCCTATGTGAGAAATAGGGTTGAGACCCTTTGAACCCAACACAGGGAACAAAGGGGCTAATTAAGCCAAGACCCTGCTAAAGGGTCTCAACACCATTCTTGCAGGGACATGTTCACCAAGATTGTGACTCACAGAGTAAAAAAAAACACCCACAAAACAAAAGAAATTCCAATTGAATAGGACAACATTAACAGGACTCTTACCAGTACAATAACCAAAATGAGCCAATTCACTGGTCTTGAAACCTTGCCGCCAAGGCATTGGTTGCTTTGGCCGTTGCTCTGTTGTATTCCCTAATATACAATTGATAGTAAGATGACCTCCATCTACCGGAGAGCCTCAGTGATTGCTCTGAGTTGCCAAGATAAGCTTGTAGTGATGCTCCACCAATGCGTAGACTATGACCAGACCACAGTCCACCCTTCAAAGGTTCAAACCTGCATAGCAGAGCAACAACACTTGCTCTATCAATTGCACCGGAGTGGTTGTTGTTTGGGAAGAGTGTGTTGGAGGGGTTTCCTGGTATAGGTAGTGAGAGGGAGGGAGGATTCTGGAGGAAACATCCAAGACTCCTGAACACTGAATCAGATTTGATTCAGGGTGTACCTACAGTTAACAGCCACTCTTGTCTGTCACAGGTGACTAGGCACATACTAGATTTGCCTACCTGTACTTTACCCTTTCTGGGATGTCTGTGATGCGGACCAGGGACATTCCTTGTTCCTTGTCAGATCCCTTCCAAGAAACTTGGTATCTACTGACAGGGTGTTTTCTACCATAGCACTGGATATTGGGCTAATTTAACTTAATCCCTCCTCAAGCCGTGCGCATCCTACAGAGCTTGCGGAGGAGAGACTTACACCCTAACAGCAATTGGTGGTGCAATGCCATTGACAAAATTTCGATTTTTTGGTGTTTTTGAACTACATCAACATCAGCTCAGAGTTCACCTAATCCACCAAGACATCTGAATCACCCAAAATGATCTTGCTCATCTTGTACATAAGCTCACCCTTTTTACAATCACACCAATCTGAATGAGTGCTTTTATGGTCAAGCAAAACAATGTAATTCATTGAATACTTGATGTCATGACTGTGGTGAAATTGGATGGCCAGGAGGAGGATTGAACAGGACTGAACTACTCATATGTAAATCCACATGTACTCGCAGCAGTCTTGCCTGTTAAGATTTGATATCTCTATTCTTGAAGTACTTCAAATCATTGAATCTGTAGCCACTTCAGAAAATTCTGAAGAGGCCAACAGATGCAGAAAAATTTGTACTCCAACTTCCATGGAAGGCCTTTGGGCATTTTCTTACACAGAAGATGGTGAAAATGGATGCTGAGCATAGCCCCCGCCAAACAAAATCCGGCATCAGACTAAAAATCACCGATAAGGCGCAAGCCCCCTCCGCAGGCTCCGGGGGACGTCTCTGCAGTGGTGGGGCTTGTGTTAAGCTAGGATATCAGGCAGATATCCGGGATATCCGCTGGTTATCCGGGCTATCGGCTTGAGTGTCGAATGAGATTTTTTTTTGAAAAAAACCAATCGGATTTTCTCCGACAAGTCCAGATAAAAAAATTATCCGTCGGCTCGGTCGTTGATATGGCCTCAACACGCCGGATACCGGCCGGAGCTCATCTTGACCAAGGTTGTGTCTCGATGATGTCATCAGCAAATTTGGATGACGTCACACTTTGAATGATTTATCCTTAACACCCTTCAAAAAACGTGAAATGAAATCACAGGATGAGTTTCCAGGGTTCAAGATAAACATGTTTTGCAGAATCAATGTCTGTCATTGATAAAATACGTGCTTGCTTCAAGTTATCTATTGTATCGATCATGAGTGAGTGGTGGGGTTATAGGGCGGATCACAGGATTTTTTCAAGAAAGTATAATCACGAATTGTCTAAGATGATGTATATAAGGAGAAAAGGGAAGAAAGATATGTTTAAAACTATTCAAAGGTATACACCAGAGCTAAAATCGATGATAGGGAAGCGAGGGAATGTTAAATCGACAATGCAATTTGATGATGCTTAGGAACGTTCTTTGAGGAGACAGACCCATGACGAATGGCCGTTTAATCATTAGCTTAACAAAGCCCTCTCTGCGCGGGGGCGCGGACGCGGCCGCGCAGAGAAGGGCTTTGTTAAGCTAAGTTTAATCAGCACTTTCGGTTAACCGATCGATCGAAAGATCCTTTAGATTCTGTAAGGTGTATGATGATTATAAAGGAAAATTGAGAACAGACAGCTTGAAGGGAGGAAGGAAGGAAGGAAGGAAGGAAGGAACAAGACCGTGAAGTGACAGACTAAAAAGATGATTACGATTTCAATCGATCCAAAATGACATTGCAAGACCGAAATCGAAATATCACGTGAAGAGCAATTACCATCTATAGTGAGGAGGCAGAGAGAGTTGAAAGGAAAAAGACAAAGCAAGCCGAATCGATAGAGGTACAACCAACTCTTCCTTTAGATAAACTCAAACTTTGTTGTCATTCTTCGCTCTCAGTCTGACAACTTTAACTTTACTACTTATTCTCACCTTGTTTCACGTTTTCATTTTGTGAATTAATTCCCATCATCACTTTATCTCATCGATATCGACATCGACATCCTCATCCTCATCTCATTTTCTTTGACCTCTGATAGTCCCTGATTGGATTATTCACATAATAGTCCCATTCACTGAAAAACCAAGCTCTATAACAAATATCAAAAGTTTTCTTTTCCTTCCTGATTCCTGATTACATCTTATCTTCCAAAACTTTTCTTTTTCTGAATAAAACTACCTGTATCAGTTTATCATGTCTGAATTCAACATCTGCTCTAGCTATTCTACCAAGAATCAAGCTGAACTCATTGTGGATGCAATCCTCGTTAGTCTTCTTACTTCATATCTTCTGACTCTTAAAACCTCCATACTCAACATAAATTATTCTTCATTAATTTCTTAGTTCGACATGGATGGTACTCTGGTCGATTCAATTGCTGCTGTGGAATCAGCCTGGGGTGCAGTTGCCGAGACCTTGAAGAAAGATCCTCAAGAAGTGATCGATGCCACCCATGGTCGTCGTGCGATCGATAATCTTAAAGACCTTAAACCTCATCTCCGTCGATTGTCAAATGTTGAGATGGAACCGCATGTTGAAGAATTTGAAACGGAAATCTTAAGGCAAGCTGATGACTTTCAAACCAAAGTTCGATCTCGTCGTTCCAGTGCGGCTAGTAGCAAAAGAGAAAGTCGTGAGACCAGTAGACGTGGGTCAATGGCTACACACGACAAGAGTGCTGTGAGGCGTAAATCAAGCTTGAATCAGTCTATCACTGCTGATGGGGTCACTAGTCGAATGGCTGTAAGTTCACTGCCTTTCAAGCCTCTGCATCTTCATTTGGACTCACCCTTTTGTTGAACTCTCTCACAGGCACTCGGAATTAAGCCGCTGACTTCTGCTCCCCTCAATCCGTCTAAATGCCCCTCTGCGGGCGCAAACGGAGCCATCTCACCTGCTCCACCTGCTCATGAGACTTCTGAGACCGTTGACGAAGACGTATTCGCTGACGACGACGACGGGGACTCCATCAAGACAGATAATGAAGAGGTTGACGTCTCTGACTTGACGGTACAGATCTGTCTTACTTATAAAATAAATATCTCCACATACACAGTGTGTTGACATTAAGAAATTGCCTATAGGACAAGTCAGTTAAGATCCTTCCAGGTGTGCGAAGGATCATTGACGCGCTTCCCGAAGGTCGCTATGCCGTTGCAACTTCAGGAGCCAAGACGTATTGCTACGGAGCCCTTAAGCGGGTAGGTATAGTACCACCCAAGGTCACCATCACTGCAGACGATCCACGTCTTAAAGGCGGAAAACCATTGGTAAGATTCGATGACCTGGCTTTTCTATCCTATCTTTCACTGACTTTTTGGAATTGTAGCCCGATCCATTCATATTGGCAGCAGAGTGTTTAGGGTTTGATCCTGCTAAATGCTTGGTAATCGAAGATTCTCCCTCGGGTATCAAAGCGGGAGTGGCAAGTGGTGCCAAGACAATTGCTGTCTGCACTTCTCACCCTCATGAAAAAAGTATGTCAGATTGTATTATCTTTTGTTTGATGATCATAAACTGATTGTACGTCTTACAGTCTCACATTGTGGAGCGCATTGGTTAATACCTACACTTGAGTTGGTACAAATTCAAGTTTTGGAAGATGGTCGATTGAAAGTGTTTGTTGACGCGAGTGCCGAAGAGGTAGATACTGCTCATCAAGCAGCGATCAAAAGTAGTGCTCCTCCTCAGCTTTTGTTTGAGAAAAATATTTCAGTTGTTGCTTGATATGCATATGAGTGAAACTCTTAGAAGATGATTCACTCTCTATTGTATCCATATTTTCTTTTCTTTTCTTTGCTTCACTTTCATATATGCATATACACTTAGATGCGATAGTTGTTTTTTGTTTTCATTTTGTTGTTGTGACTAGCAGTTTGGTAAATCTATGGTTTCAGATCTCTATGTATATTGAAATCGATTGTCAAAGAGGATGCCAGGTAAAAGTAGAAAGATGATTGTGAAAAAGGAAACAGGGGACCAAAAGACAGGGAGCAAGAATGATGATGTGCTCTTCATTACAGATTTGGATCAGATTGAGGCTATATAGACAGATGGCTATATAGGCATTTCTTGATGTTTATGATAGGCACTTGCCTCTGCATGACAATTGTAGCCTTTGGGCGCATATTAAAAGTTTTTTGCCCCATGGATTGCCTGAAAGTCTGTCTTGAACATTTCTATAATAAGAAATGAAATTCAAAAAGCGAGTTGAGGTGTTTTAGAATGAAAGCTTGAATACATTTCAGAAGTATGGTTGGTGACAGCAAGAACCACTTAATCGGGTGTTTTTTTAAAAAAACTGCACAGGTTGCAAAAATCACTTAGATGACAAACCAAGATATTTTTGAGGTCGTCTTGTTGAGGGCTATTCGAAAATATCCCCAACGGAACACATTTCAAAATTCTTGTTTTTTTCAACTGATATAAGCCCAATGAATTTGGGTTCTTCGTTGTTGTAATGACAAAATACCCGGTCCGCGGTTTCATGCTTCTTGCTGTCACCAACCATACCAATCAGTTCAGATGGATGACCATGGTAAGGTCCAGGAAGGATTCCAATCTGATGATATTGTTTTGCACTGGTCTTCAAGAGCTAGATGTACACATGGCTGACCATGATGTCCGTCTTGCCAATCACTGATACCTAACCCCTCCTAACCCTTTTCTTCTCTAGTTTCCTGGAATGTTCTTCTGGCACAGCTGATTCTACAATTGCAATGACTTGACACTCATGGCTAGTTCTTGTAGTTTTTGTCTTGGAACCATTCAAAGCAAAGGAAGCATGTGGAATTTTGACTCCATGCCCATCTTTTGCTCTGATGTCATGTTGCATGAAAACGTAAACCTCATTGGCTGTTCACTTAAGTAGAACCACTGTTGACCTTCTCTGTACTTCCATGGTTGAACTATACTTGAGAAATTGTTTTGAGTATCTTGTGGTACAGTTGAATCCCATTTACACAGGCCAAAAGGGTTTTCTTGAACTGTATGGAGGGGTCTCCAGACTCTCAGGATAACAATTTGTTCACCTTCCTCAAGATACTTTCCCGGGTATTGTTTTAAAGCGTAAGCTGCATCAAAATCTTCTTCTTGCAATGGTGCATCTGGGAATGGTCTTGCATTGATGCTCAATTCAATGGCTTTAGAACAACCTTGCTTGTTTATTCCATCCCAGATGTAACCTTGAAGAAATTTGTGCAATTTGTCCTTGTTGGTTATCATATCTTCTTTTCTTGTTGCCAAACTGTGTTAACTCAAATGTCATCTTATCAAATTCTTTAATTGACATAGCTTCTTGAAAAAAGATAAATTAATATAAACTAAGAAAAAGAAGAGAAACCAACCCCAAAATCAATTTCTCTTCTTTTTCAGGAATAGTTAATTCCTTTGTGGAACTTCCCACATCCTTTAACATTCTGAGGATTTTAGTGAAATGTATCAGTGAAATTGAATCTGACAATTGTCTAATCAACAAATCCACAAAATGATGTAATGATTGAAAGACACCTATGTACACATCTGTGCATCCTGGGGAATCTAGGACCAAGTTTGCAATGTTCAAGATTGTAATCAAAACAGTAGGTCTCTACATCTCTCCTATTCCTTGGATCTTCCACCCCCAAACTATTCTTATATGTATAAAGATTGTTGTAACGGAGAGGAGAAGAATCACAATCTGTCTAAGTTTTTCTTTTGCTTCTTTGTAAGCATTCCATCTGAATTTTTGGAATCATCCAAATCCACATCTGTTTTGTTATTTTTGTTTTGTTTCACGATTTTCTTTTGAATGATTGGAGGAGTAGATTTGGAATGGTTAGATCTCCCTATTTCCTATTCATTCTCTGCACCCAAAAGATTCCTTGCTCTTTGAGCCATATCAATCTCTTCTTGAGAAAGGATATTGATTGTTGGTGATGAACAACTTTTTCTTTTATCACTTCTCTGGATATTTTTTTGTCTTTCCACATCAATGTCTTCTGGATAGGCCGGATTAGATGAGATATCAAACATAAACACTGGATCATCATCCGATTTAACCAGTCTGGTCAGTGTTGGACCTTCATTTTGATGAATACGTTGATCATGCTCTTTGTCGGATTGGATAAGACCGGTAGCAAATTTAGACCAGTTTCTATACCAATTTGATTTGTTATAAGGAACAATCTTGGAATATAACAATCAAACCTCTGCCATAGTTTTACCATTGGAACTGTCACTTTTTTCATATAATTTGGTGAGATCATCCAAATTATCGGCAATGACTTTAACTTCTTCATAATTAAACAATCCATCATCACTAACCATTTGGATCTTCTAGATGAAATGATCATGATTTAAGTGAAATGAATACTTTGTGTTATTGAAATAATGGTTTTTAGATCATGAGGATGTTACAAACTGTGAGACAAAAGGAAATGATGTGTGTTCTGACAATTGTGGTTGCTATGGGAAAATGGGATGGTAGTGGTAAACAGCTATGATGTCATTGCTGTGAATTAGATAAACAATGGAGGAAAGTCCAACCTGTTAGTTATGGATCTCATATGACACGTTCCAACCATTCCACTATGTTAATAACATGTCACCAACACTGATGTGACTTGCACTCTAAAAGCTGCTCAATAATTTCAATCTTTACATGCTCTGGTTACAAAATCACATTTATTGTGAGTTGATCAGAAATTCAAAATTTGAATCTGCCCAATGGCTCCAATTGAATCAAGGATTGGGTTCATTCAATGCTCATAATAAATACTATTAGTCTTCACTTGCATCCTGCATTTATTTTGATTGTACATGTGGTGGTGTCTGTCAAGGTCATGCATGTGTTTATAGAATTTCCTTGTACCCACACAGCCAGGGCCCAGCGCTTTTAGACTGCTGTTTTCCCCACTGATGCACCCCATCTCTTTCCAACAAAGCTCTAGAACAATATTCTATACTTTCCAGTCTTTTGCAAAGAAAATTGTATCTATCAAATGGTTTATATTTTTTGATCTTTTACAAAGAAAGTTGTGTCCACCAAACAATTGAGACTTTAAGCTTTTAGGCCTTATCCTTGGACATCATCCATTGCCCTATGTTTTCAAATGAGATCTATAATAATTAATATTTTATCAAGACGTTTCAATTGACATGGATGTACTGATTGATCTTTGGCCATAGGCCTGAGTGATTTGATTTCCGGTCAGGATAGCAAGCACTTCACCTTCATTTTTGTACTCTTCCCAGGCAAACACAACATTTGGAAAACAAAAATTGTGAGCTTTTTAATCTTAGTAAACAAAGTTAAACAAGTGTAAACAACCAAAACTAAACAAGCAAAAACACTACTATTGTATTGGTAATGACCATAATCAACAAAAACTACAGCCATTTCAACAAAGATTGTTTTTTTAAAAATCTTGTTGTGGTACAAAACCCTGGTTTTGTCTTTTGATTGATTTTTGCCCCAGCTAACTCAAAGAATACAGAAAAACAAAACCTGTTATCAGAATTTTTCTTCAGTTTTGCTGGCCACGGTCACAACTGTCCTTGAAAAAAAAGTTGTCAACCTTTCTTGAAACAGTTGTAATCAAGCAAACACAAAATCATTCTCTATTTGTTTTCCTCCAACTATTCTCTTGCTTTCTCAAGATCTTGCGGCAAACATCAATGGAAAAGTTAGGTGGGGGAAATGGGGGCCACATCTGTTTGTCACTGAAATGTGGGCCATTCATAGCAGCCGAGACTCTTGCAGCACTAGCATAGAGCTGAGTGTGTGAGTATAGAGCTAGGGAAATGTGTAGTGGGGGAGATGCAGAATCTTTTGGCGAGATGCTGCTGACATAATGTTCAAGAAACTTGAATCTTGCATGAACTGAGTAACCTGGGTCAGCACAGACACTGACCCCAAGTACAGGAAATATCAAGCGTCCACCTTGGTAATTCCTTCCATGATAGAAGACCGAATCCAGCAGGTTTGAGTTCTGGCCATTGGGGTGGGGAGCTACCTGTAAGTTATAGTTTATCTGCTGCCCTAATATCAACCATGGTATCAGAGTACAAACACGTCTGTATAATTGAAATGAGCATACAACATGTTGACTTACCCTGAACCACTTTGTTCTGCAAAGTGCTGATTCGTTTTGAAAGCATTGAGCCAGAGTTCTGACCAATGAAATTTACAACCCGCTCAGCCACCTCAAAGGTATCAGGATTCACAGATGCATTCAAAGCGCGCGAGACTTCGTAGGGCCAGTGAAGCTCATCAACTATGCTTCCGTTGTCAATACATTTGAAAAGCAACTCTTCTCCAAGACCCATGGGCGGAGGCAGATGGCAATCTTCCTGAGGCCCTGCTCCAACATCATTAAGCGTCCACCCCTGCCTTTCAGAGCCCAACATAAACTTGGTATCAGCAAGTGCATCAGGCTGGTATGGTTATTGGTTGAGAACAGTCAGCACAGGTGACAATGAGGATAAAATTTCATATTCGGCATGTTCACTTACAGAGCTCGAAGAGTATCCAAAAGCAACATACGGCAGTGTCCCATACACGGCCCCTTGGATTGCCACAGGTGTGCTCTTACCTTGGGATAATCTTGCGGCGCCAAAATCTTCAATCGAGGCTGGGGGTTTGAGTGAGTTGCCTTCTTTTGATTTGTCAAATGAGGTAGATTGTTTATATCAGCAGCGCCTTCAAATGCATTGAGTGCTCGCACCTACAACCCATCGATATGTGCATTAGCAAAATTTCAGTTGATATCAATACTAGAGAAATGCGTAAAGGAGTGACATCACCTCTGGAGTCATGTGCCCGGCAGACGTCGTCAGGGTCTCAGCAGGATATTTGGGAGGAAGGTTTATCACAAGCAACCGCCCAGCTAAATCTACCAAAACTACTGCCTTGCCTGAAGGGAGTTGTAAGGGGTTGGAAGAGTGTTACATAGAGTATGGGTTTATGTTATGGGTTATGATAGACGGGTAGATCATTTATGTAGAGTCTTCCTCCCCCTTAGCTTAGTT
>MWRL01008034.1:0-10998 GCA_002157085.1 Melampsora occidentalis | reverse complement strand
ACTAACACCAGACTACCTAATATCGTTATACCAAATCGATTGGTGGTCATTTTATCTTTCTTTGGACTTTCATTTTCAATTCAACCTATTACATACATACCTACATACCCAATAGAATCTCATAGCAAGAAGAAAAGATGTTATTGACCCAAAATCGATTCTCATCATTGACTTTCTAAATCTAACCATTGCCATCTAGAACTATATACAACCACTTTTTTGAGTCTTGGACCTGGTCTAACTTGAATAATTACTTGTGAGCTTATCATCTCAGCCTACTTCTCAATCGGATTTACATCCGCATCTCGATTTTTTTTCCCTTTAAAGTTCACTTCTTTCATTCAACTTTACTCCTTTTGACTGACCAAAACTTTATATGTCGTAAAATTTCATTCAAGTTGGGATAGGAACCACCAGTACCCTTGTTTTCCTTTAGTCCCTTTATCAAGCTACCCTTTTTTCTTCATCAACTGGGGTTACCGCTTATTGAACACTTCGAATCGTCTTTCGCTCTTGATTTTTCAAGACCAATTCCTATCATTTCACACGTCTTGTCCACTTCAAGATGTCGGCGTGAGTCTGATGAGAATTCTGATGCTCACTGAAAACCTTTGACTGATCTCTTCTTCTTTCGACAGGAATACTCAGGGTGCTCACTCCACCTCAACTCAAACCTTTCTCTCTGCCTTAATCCTTAACTCGGTGATATGTGGAGTTGAGATCGTCGTGTTTATGATTTTAAGGCCAAAGTTTAAAAAAGTTTATCAAGTTAGTCTATTTCACGACGTTTCACCTTTTGTCATGACTCATCACCACTTGAACTAATTCACAATTTCTTCTTAGCCAAGATCTTATCTTCCAGTACGCGATCGAAGGTCTGAAGCTTTACCATCCTCGTTCTTTGGTTGGCTTCCTGCTATCTTCAAAGCAGATCCAGAACAAATCATTCAAAAAAATGGACTTGACGCTTATTGCTTCTTACGTTTCTTACGTCTCATGGCTTTTGTCAGTTCAAACTTTCCGCCTTTAAATCTTTCATCATCTATATACCTCTTCATCCTCTGGCCTTGAGACTACGATGCACCAATCAGTTGGCGTCATCTAGTCACAACCTTCTTCGCACTCACTTCAATGGCCGAAACATGGTCACATTATGTGGAACTGATCGTTGGGTCAGGTTGCTTACCATCCTCGTTCCTCACCCTTGGCCACAGATCTTTGGACCCATGTTCTTCTTCAGTTGGGCTATCCTCTTACCTGTCTATGCTGCCCATTCCGGTGGACTAAAAGAAGGTTTGGACCGCTTCACCTTTGGGAATGTGGGCTTGAATAAAACTCCGCGGTTCGCTGCACCTCTCATCTTGGCTTACCTCTTCACCAGTAAGTGCTTTTTTCTTCAGTCTCCTTGATCCCTTAGACTTACCCTCTCCAATGATCCTCCAGTCTATATTCTATACTTACTTCGATCCGAGATGGAAGGCTTCATCGCAAAGCGTCAAGATTTCTTCATTTCAAAAGCTCATTCCAAACTAGCTCAGTCTCGTACAGTACTAGTCACTGGTGTTCCTCACGATTTACTCAATGATGAAGCGCTGAGGAAGTTTACCTCCTATCTGCCTGGTGGAGCTCGACATATCTGGATTGTTCGTGACTTGGGAAAGCTACCTGATCTTTACGATCGTCGGGCTGAAGCTTTTGCAAAACTTGAGAGCGGTGAAACCAGCTTGTTTGCGTTGGCTCAAAAGGGTAAAGTCAAGCCAGCTGCGGCCGAACTCGAAAACGCTGGAGCAGAGTGGGCGAAACACGTTGATGTGAAGAAACGACCTCAGCATAAGCTTGGCTTCCTTGGTCTGATTGGCAAAAAAGTAGATACAATTGACTGGGCTACTGAAGAAATCATCGAGACAAACAAGAAACTTGAAACACTTCGAAGCAGCATTGGAGATTTCCCAACTCATAATTCAGCATTCATCGAATTCAATACTCAGATCGCCGCTCATATGTTTGCTCAGTCTCTATCACATCATATGCCACTAAGAATGACGGGCAGGTGGATCGAAGTAGCTGCAGAGGATGTCATTTGGTCTACGCTCAACATCGATCCACTTCAAGCTCAGTTACGCGGTCTTATCTCATGGGGTATCACTATTGGACTCATCATTCTATGGTCTTTCCCAGTCGCTTTTGTCGGGCTGATCTCAAATGTCAATAGCTTATGTACCAAAGCCTCTTGGATGGCTTGGCTCTGTAAATTACCATCGCCGATCCCAGGGATTCTACAGGGTTAGTTCTTCCTCTCATCGCCTCATCAATCGCATATTTAGTATACCGTAGACTCACGTTTTTGTTGCGATCCGATATTGCTAGGTGCACTGCCCCCTGTCATGCTGGCAATCTTGTTCATGTTGCTCCCGATTTTTTTGCGCAGACTCGCGATCTTCCAAGGCATTCCTCTTCATTCACGAGTTGAACTCAGTCTGATGAGCCGTTATTTCCTCTTCCTTGTCATTCACGGTTTGTTCATTTCATCTCTCCACTAGTTGACTAGATATCCAAATCTGACCTAACGGACTGAATACCTTTAATCATCAATCCAGGTTTTCTTATCGTCACCCTTTCTTCTGGACTCGTTGCTGCCATCCCGGCACTTGCTAATAACCCCGGATCAGCTGTGACCATCCTGGCACAAGAACTACCCAAGGCTTCAACCTTCTTCTTGACATACATTGTGACTACCACCCTATCTGGAGCAGCTGGAGCCTTATTACAGATCGTCGGTGTCATCCTGTATTACTTGAAGATCCATTTGCTTTCTTCTACCCCTAGAAGCGTCTATGGGATTCGGTCTTCGATGAGCTCAGTTGCATGGGGTACACTCTTTCCCAATATCACTCTACTCACTGTTATTGGAATCAGTTATGCCATCGTAAGTCCGATCGTGAATGGATTCATCTTTATGGGATTCTCGCTCTTTTGGTTCGTGTACAAGGTATGTCCTTTCTGCAGCACTTTGTGAAAAGTATTCCCAGAAAGCTGATTGATCTTTTGTTACGCAGTACCTTTTCATCTATGTCATGGATCTACCTGCTGCAAACGAGACTGCTGGTCAATTCTTCCCTTTGGCAATCCATCAGGTTCGTCTTTCATAACTTCATCTGCTCTATGCTCGTTTATTCACCAGCTATATGCACTTTATCATCAGGTATTTGTCGGAGTCTATATCGGACAGGTTTTCTTAGCGGCACTGTTCTTCTTTGTTCAAGATGCTCAGGGCAACCAAGCAGCGGTCGCCGAAGGGGGTTTGATGATAGCCTTGATCATCCTGACTGCCATCTTCCATTTGATCCTTCAACGAAACTATCTTCCAGTGGTTGATTATCTACCCATCTCACTCGCCTCGCGAACTGCCGCCCCTCAAGCTGAACCAGGAACGCCTCTGACCCCTTTCAAGGGAGAAAAATCACAAAAATCACACGATGAACCATTGATAGAAGAAGTTGGATTTCAAACCGAATCTTCATTAGCAATCTCATCTAATCACGAATTTGATCATCCAGCAAGTTATGAATGCTTAAAGCCTGTTTGGTTACCTAAAGATCCATTGGGGTTATCAATCGAAGCGATTAAACTTTTAGGAGAATCTAAGATTGCTGCAAGCGATGAAGGAGCTAAGATGGGAACTAATGGAAAGGTAGTGGTTACGAAGAATCCTCCGGGAGAAGTTGATGAGATTGATATACCTGAGACCGATAAATGAAGGATTGCATTTGTTTTCATGTAACTTGTGTTTTCTTCGAAAGTAGGATTTGAAGTAGATCTTGATATACACAATCTTGAATCCTATTCATTCCATCTATCATTCACAACTCATTTTGCGCTCTTGGCTTTATAACTTCTTTACTCTTCAAGCATAAGATTCATGACTAAGGGAGATGAGGATCAGATTGTTTTGATTTCTCCTTTAATTCGGTTCCACTTCCAAGCGATGAATTTGTTTAATATATATTGATAGATTCACTCTTTTCGATAATTTATTCTATGATTGATCTGTTTCTCTTTTTGGGGTTTTGATAGTGGACAGAGAAGGTTTTCTTACGAACGATTCTGTAACTTGTCTTTGACATCATTAATTGTGGGTTGATATTGAAGGTCTGATAATTGAATTGTGATTTATAGTCAATTAATAAATCTACCAATCAACTACTTTGCTTGGTGGTCTACACGTTTGGTTTTGGGTCATCCAGTTTGATCTATATGGCTTTCGCAATGAAACATGATAAATTAATTGTTTTAGGGTTTTCTTCATAGATAATAAGACTTCAAAAGAATTAAAGACTATATTCACTGATGATTGAAATGACTCAGTGATTTGAGTTGGATACTTGTTGATCCTGTACTAGCAACCCTCACTGCCAACAGATTTACAGCTATTGTAAGATCTACTGGCAGATTTTTGAAGATTATTGTTGTTGCCAGAGTTAAATTGTGAAATCAAAAACTTGAAATATTTCACTTCCAGACTGAACTCTATTCTCCTTGTGCTAGAATGGACCAATGGACAGTAGAGTTATCAATCTCAAAAGGGATTTTTTGAGTTTTTGACCTTGTCATTAAATCTGGCAACAACACAATGGCCTCAAAATCTTCCAATAGATCTTACAACAGCTGTACCTTGGATTGAAAAATTCAAGCTATCCTTGGATCTCAAACCTTGGGCAGAATCATCCCAAGCTTTCCATCCAAGGTATCTTTCCAAGCATAACAATACCTTGGAAAGAAACCTTGAACAAGATTTATCTGAGGATTTTCATCCGACAATACCTTGGATCCTTAAATCCAAGAGATCTATGTTGGCAGTGCCTGGGCCAGCAACCCAGCTGGAGTGTGTTGTACTGCGTCACTTTGTGGCCTGAAGGCTCCACACTGCACTGAGATTCCTACAATTGTGTTGCAAGTCAGCAAGTAGTGCGGTCAGGTCTTGTTTCCTTTTTTTGGCACTGTAACACACCATGAGTTGTTGCTCCAACAAACCACAAGTTTGTAGGGGCACTGGGGCTGCCAGGTAGTGTGATTTCTATTTGTGGAGGAATATACCAGAGACATGAAAAAAATAATGTGGTACTCCTACCCAGAGCTTTCCACACACACATTTGGCCAATGTGGATACACAAAAGACATGTTTTATGGCCATATTACCAGGGAGAGGTAAGTATTGCCTTGGGGAATCTTGATGGTGTGTGTCATCTTTCCACTTGACCCACCCATCCTAATCCATTAGTTTGTTTTTTTGAATCTCAACAAATCAATCTTATCAATGTCCTCACAATTTATATCACCTTATACTTCCCATGAGACTGATTCCAAGACACCATCCAGATTCCAGACTTGTGCATAAATGGTAACAGCCTGACCATCCCAGGATGGTTTCTCCATCACCAGATTTGCATCTTCAATTTGGTTTGGCCCAAGAGACTTTCATCACTGTCAAAACCCACTGCAAGGAACCAATTCCACCTCAAAATCAGCCTGACGGCAACACACAGTACTGTAACTGGGTTTGCAATACTCAAAAATATGGTACATAGTATTGTACCTGACATCAAGTACAGTACTATGCACCGTACCTTTTGGTTGTGACCACCTTACGCCTCATGGGTATTGCTGAGAAGGTACCAGAAAGTACCTACAAAGTACCATATAAAAGTACCTCATCAAAAATGTGAAGTTGAAGACAATCAAGTAACTTCTGTCATTGTCACCTTGTTTGGATGGATCAAAGTAATCCTTGATGTGATCATATTGATTGTCATTGTCTGGAAACTTGTTTGATTATTTCTTGCTGGCAACTTTCAGGTTCTTGTCATCTGAGTCTTGAGCTAAATTGATTTCAGGTCTGACACCTGTTTGGAATTGTTTGTTGTTTGATCTTGGTGGTGTGCTGGGTGTAGGATCAAAGTAGACTAAAACAGAAAAGGGGTTTCCAAGTGCTGTGCCGGACCAAAAAAAGTTATGGTACAGACTCAGTACAGTATTGGATTTTCCATGTACCAGTATCAGCCCAGAAATGAGTTGACACAAGGGGTCTCATAGCCCCTCCAGTATAGTACCCAGCACCCAGTACAGTCGGTGACAAAAAGTTTACGTACCTCAACTACATATGTAATAGGGCAGTGAGTCAATGAGCATTTTTGGTCCTTGAGAATCTTCTCCATAGCTTTATCAAGAACCTCTGAAAAATGAAGACATGTACGCTGTCTCCCACTTGAAAGGCCTCTATCATTTATATGCATCAAATCAAGATTCCTGGCACTCAAATTGCTAAGAAACTTGGCCATCCCAAACTTACTGTCTACACAGTGATCTACAATGACCTCAAAAACACATATCAACCACCTCAAAAACCCTTGGAAGACCAAGAAAGGTCTTGGAATGTGATCAGCAAACCCTGAAGCAGATTTTCAAAAAAAAACCAACACACTTCAGATGCCTGGATCAATAGCAAGCTAATCATTAAAGGAAACATTAACACTTCAATCAGAAATTCATCACTTGGATTTAACTCTTGAGTGGAAGTAGTCAAGCCTTATCCCAAGAGTCAACACCATCTATGTTACAGGTGCCCAAAGGCACGACGGCACCTGTAGAGTTCCATAAAAGCTTGGGGTAAACGACCCGTAGATCAGACCCGGGTAATAGCTCGGGGCAATGAAGATTTAGAAATTGCCCCATAGAGCGTGCAATGAGAAAAAGGGAAAGAGAGAAAAATTCCCATTGCACCACACTCTCCCCAAGCAATCCTCACCACACTAAGAAAGGAATAACACCTTTCTTCACACTAATTTTCTTTTTATAACACAACATCTTAAAACTAACAACTAACAAACAACAGCAATCTTAACTCTTAAACAACACCATAACTTTCTATCGAAACAATAGATTTCAATCACCAAGAAACTTCTAAAAATAGATTCACTTAAATTAAGTATCCTTTGTTAGCACATCCTCTATGTCTACCAACAATTTCAATGCATTGTCGGCAAGTAGCGAACTAGGCCCTAAGGTTACAGCTGACGGACAGAAGAAAACAAAACACGCGGTAAATACCAGAAGCAAAACTCTTGGTGAATTGTCTACAAGCTCGAACGTGATCACATCTCAAGGAGATCCTCTACCTTCAAATCCCCCAGCCACGGGTAACGGGGACCCTTCCACTGATGCGCCTACAGAAGGAAGATCGACTAGAGGTAACAAAGTCAGACGAAATGAACCTGGTCAAGGAACTACGGGAAGAAATGTTACTAGAGAAGAAGGTGATAGTAGAAATAATGTCAATCAAGGGAATCTAGTTGAATTAAGTAAGCTTACTTCTTCCCATAGCAAACTTTTTCTACTTTCCCCAACCCACATTTGGGAATTCTTCAAATCTCCCCCCAGTATAACCATCTAGACCCAGTCACTGCCCTTCTCGTCTACATCATATCCAGACCGTCCAATTAACCATATCCTCGTGATAGAAGTCCCACTCCTCACGAAAAAAAAAATCCAAAGTTTTAATCCTTACCGGAAATCCCAATGCCATTATAAATGATGATCCCTCCCGGTTAAATCCCGATGTCAATATATATAGAGTTCCCTCCCGGTTGAATCCCGACATCATTAAGAGTGAAGCTCCCTCCCGGTTAGACCCCGATGTTTTTCTGATATAAAGTTCCCTCCCGGTGAAACCCTGATCATGTTGATGAAGTTGCAGGTAGATTAAAAAGAAATCCCTGAATGCACGCTTTCATAGTAAAAGTCCGAAGTTAGGTTAATGTTGCATCCCATCCATACCGGTAGAATCCAAAAAAAAAAAAAAGAGAAGAAGAAATAAATACATTGAGGTGTAGAAAACCTTGTCATACACCCTATCCCTCTTCTACTTGATTTACCTATCTCCAAAAAAAAACAGAGAATAGGAAGAACTTACGTCTGGTTTATTGCATCTTTTTCCTCTTCGGAAATGATCGACTTCACTCAGGCGCAGACACAGAAGATAATAGAGTTAACCCTGAAATCAAACGTGCACACGCAAAGTGGATCAGATTAATACAAGACGCATTCAAGGTTAATAACTCACCCAGACTAGACACATTGAACAAGTCTTACTCGATGTGGTGCGTCAAAGCAAATACCCCGGAGCGGGATGCTAGATTATACAACATTATATGTGATGGTGAGTTAGAAAACTAGTCCTTCTCTTTATTTGTACAGTCCTGAGAAGCTATCCCTAATGAAACGTGTTATAGATGATGTCGTGATGAGTAGTACACCTGACGTAACACTTGCTGAGTGCAACAAAAAGAAGAAAGACGATAAGAAAGAGGAGATAAATACCGAAATTGCCATTGGGTCCGAAGTTAACCATACCCTGCCTAGACTGTCAGATTACTTTCACAACATCATGAAGAAGAAGAATCGACACGTACATGTATTGATTTTCAATTTCAAATGGCTATTAGCGGATAAAGCCTTCATGGCAAATAAGAAACCAAAGTCAACCACTTGTCAAACGGATACCGTTCAATACCCGGGTTCCACGGTCCCTAGCAAATGGCGCTTGAAGTGTGCAGAATGGTCGAGGTGCTTTGACATGATGGTAAAATACCATCAAACCATATACGATCTACTCCCAAATCAGATTAACCACCCTATAGCTCCTCGTCTGATCGCTCACAAGGAGGTAGTGTTACAGATGCAAATTGATTGCAAAGGTGGATGGCCCCCGTGTTTGAGATATGATGTCGCCCAACGCCAAAATGTTTGGGAACACCGGTTACCGGATGGTCGAATGGCCGATGTAGGAACAAAGAATGAAACCCTAATGAAGCAGGCCATCCGGGATTCTGAATTTGCTAAAGATGACCAATATGACGATAACCCCTATGCAATCGGAAATTCCCTCCAAAACACGAACCCTGAAAACGGTCAAGTATATCCTGAATACCCGTCTTGGGATGGAATAAATATTCCTAACGTACTCCAATTAGAAGCGACTTCAACACATTTAATCTCCGCTTCCGCATCGTCCTCAGTAACCATACCTTTCAACAATTTATCATCGCAAGCCGGTGCGTCGCGATCCCAAAGAAACGGGAACAGAGGCCGAAACAACCACACTAGTATGAATCGGGGTACCCATCACAACGGATCTACCTATAAACTGTATAGCAATAATTGCCGTCAGAATCAAGGACCTTATAACTCTAATACCTACGTACCACCTTACCAACAGTCTCCGACTTACCAAAGTTATCAACAAGGAAACAGCCCAAACCCAAACTACTTTGGGAACACATATAACCCCAACCATCAACCAAACTTTCAGAATCGCAATACCACGTCCTTTCCTAGTTTCCCTGTGATAGATCCCTCCTTAGCAAGCAGACCGGCGATAGGATACGGGAGTTTTGTGGCTCCTCCTCCCCCAAAACAGTTATTGTTAGAAGGAACTCAACCCACAGTAACAAAAGAGAAGGGAAAAGGACCTACCGCTAGCGGTAGTAAGTGAGTTAATTGACCTTATTAACAGATACTCCTATCAAGTCTGGCTCGCAGCGCTGCGCAGCGCAGAAAGCCAAGAACTCGGTAACGTAGCTTTTAGTTTTGGCGGCGAAGCTCAGTAGTTTTAGCGGTAACTTGAGCAAGGTCAGGGCAAAATTTCGTAGTTAGAAACGTAGTTCTTATGAGCAGCGTTTCGCAGCGTTTCAGGCCAAAAAAAAAACGTTTTTTTTATTATCTCAAGACAAAGAGAAAAATAAAGAAAACGAAGAAAAACAACAATTGTACTGTAAAGACTGTAATGAAAGATTAAAAAAGTTCAAAAACGAATAAATTTTTTTTTGTGGTATGATTTATGATAAGTTAAACTAGGAAAAAAATGTTTGACTGTAAAGACCGTAAAGAAATATTAAAATAAAGGATGTAAAACTAGATATGAGATTGTCGAGTCTTCTTTGCAATGGATTTCTTGGCAAAGGCAATCACCTTCCCGACTTCAGCAAAGTCGCCAGTGAGGGGTATACCTTCTAAAGCCCACAATTGGCTGCTCACCAACATCTCGATCATTCGTGGTAGTAAACCACCACGTTCAGCAACACATACACGTCCAGCAGCAGAGAACGATCGTTCCGGAGCACTTGAAGATCCTGGTGTTGCAAGATAGTCTTGCGCCAAGGACGATAAAACTGGGTATTTTCCTGCGTGAGTCTGCAGTGAAACAAAATATTAGTATGGTCCAAAAGCAATGTACAAATGGTTATGAAGAGACTCGTACCTTCCACCAATCCAACACCAATTGTGGATTGTTCAAACTCGACGATACCATAGGATCGATACCTTGAAGATATCGATCGAGCTCATTGAGATCACTCGATTTAACTACCTCATCGTAAAAGTTGAGTGATTTCGATCCAAAATCGTCAAGTTCAGGGGACTCAGATCGGGGTGGAGTTGCTGATGTAAAAGAATCAAATTCCATCTGATTCTTTTTTTCAGTGAAGACCTGTTTCAATAATTCCTCTGCACGATTTTTACCTTCTCTATCCTCCCCAAGTGCATGAGAGAAAAACTTGACTCTGAGACCGGGATGAAAGACAGCAGCTAGGACTAAAGTATCACACTCGAGAGCTTCATTCAAATATAATATGATTTTATCAATCATGATGTCAACCATCGGGTAAAGTGGATCGTTCTTGTGCATCCTCTTGAGTCGTTCCTCCATAGACGCCTTGAGTTGAACATATTTGACTAAGACTAAGCATCCTGTGGGTTTATCCCCCTCCATATCTCGAGTTAAAATTTTGTACGGCTATAAGCAAGATCAAAGAACAGAGATAATATAAAATTGAAAAAGGATAAGAATTAGAAATATGATAATGAATTGATTTAGAGGTTGAGATAAAAATAAAGACTGACGGTGAGTATATCCAACAGGTCCCTCAAAGCTTGCCAATCTGCCAC
>MWRL01007991.1:0-15169 GCA_002157085.1 Melampsora occidentalis | reverse complement strand
GTCTAGGCAAGTATTTCCTGTGTGGGTTTCTGTCTTTCTAAGCTTCATAGTCCAGAGCAGTTTGAGCTTCACAGGCTGTACAGCCACCCTTGCGCATATTCTTTTGCCTCTGCTTGGAAGAATCAGAACATAACCCATAACATGATATGCATGGATGACATTCAGCAGGATACTAGAAATTCCTGACTGGTTAGGTAAACGTGGCAAGACATCTTGAATGATATAAACAAACACTGGAGCTTCAGCTCTCTCAAATGACTGCCAGTAGATGAGCTTTACACCAAACCATGGGGATATGATATGATATGTGTAGATTGAGGATGGGTCTTGTACTCTACAAAACTCTTAGTGAGTGGACTCAGTCATGATTTGATGAGGATATCATTGAGCTTTCCTTTCCAGACACTCTCTCTGAGTCTGATGTGTGCTTTGAATAATCTTACACTTTCAAAAGGAAGATATCTTGGAGCTGTTTATGCACGTACCAAAAGTCTACCAGTGTAAAAAGAACATAATAGGATGGAGACTTCTATGGCCTAGGTGTCCAGGTTTTCAGTGAAGTGTCATTGGGGTATGGAAGATGCTCCTCTTCTGAGCAAATAACAATGCCAGTATCTTCTCATGACGAAGGGTGTCTGTGCTGTCACATTGTCATCGTGAAGGGTGTAATATGTATGTACAAAGGAAAGGTGACCGAAACCGAGTCGTGGCCATATCCTTGATCATAAACTTGTAAAGTCCTTTTCATACACCATCTGATTCGGAACACAATTCTTATCATCTCAAATGGCTCAACCTTTCCTCCAGAAGCTTTACCTCAGGTCTCCTCACATCTTCCTCAGCGGTCCTTCAAGCTTTCAATCTCGTTATCTCTCCGGATCTACCTGTCGGAATTTCTACCGTCACTCTGTTCTCTCTCAACAAACCATCAAACCGGAAAAACCTGTCACCAAATCAAAACCTACGACCTCCGATCAACCCAATCAACCAAAACAAACAGAAACGCCACCCTCTAATCCGTCTGAGATCCTATCAAAGCTTTCACCTAGTTCTACCCAACCGGGTATCTCTTCACTCTCTATATCATCTTTAACCGATTCAAAAGAAGATACTCCTTCAGAACATCAGGATGTACCACAGCTTGTGAGTTTACGATCTTCGTTCGATGAGCCCTTGGTCGGTCTTGGTACTCCGTTTGGTCAGCCAAACTTGTGCATGCATGAACAACGCTTCAACTTACACTCCCTGTTCTGATCGTCATATCTCCTTGCCTCATTTTCTCTCTGTACATAGTTTCCGATCAGCCTCCGATCAAATCATCAGTACCACAACCAACCGAAAGCTCAGTCTCAACATCAAAACCTAGCAAGCTTAATCCAATCCAGCCTAAATCATCGGCCAAAGCTGAGCTCCCAAGGATTCTACCTCCTCACCCTTTTAATACACATGAATTTGTCAGACAACTAGAATCTTCAGCCTTTGGTCTCGAAGTATCAAGAACAATAATGAAAGTAGTCAAACAGAGTCTAGAAACCTCCGAGCATCGATGGCTTCTCTCAGGTCCAAGTGGAGGCGTGGTCTCTCGAGCTTATGCTGAAGGACAAGCTTATTTATATAATGCTGCATTAGGAGAATTAAGAACTGAAGTAAAAGTGAAAACAAGGAATGATGGGATCGTTTTGAAGAGTGCAAGCAATGTATTACAACGTGAGATCGATTCTTTGAAACAGAAAATGAAAGAGGATGTGGATGGATTAAAAAATGAGATTCAGCTGGAGATGAATGGAAGAAAGGAAGAAGCTAGTGATGATCAGAAAAAACTTGAATTGGCTATTCAAGAGTTAAATAGTAAAGTCAGTTTCTTTGATTTGACACCTTTCATTTCATTTGACCGTTTTTTGAACTGATCATTATTATCAATTAGTTTACAATCTTGGTTGGAGATGTGAGAACTGAAATCGAGACGCGTAAATGGATCACAACCCGACGTTGTATTGGTAAGAATAGCTCCCTTTTTATCTCCCAAAATCACTCATGAATGTTTGCTGATTACATATCTGTTTCCTGTAATAGTTGCGATCGCGTCCTTAGCACTCTGTGTTATAATCTTCACCGCCCTCGAATCAAATCAAATCAATCCAGTTTCCTCATCCGCAACTAACGCCCAAAAACAACTTCAAAGGGAAGTACTCAAGACAGTTGAAGATCTTGGTATCACCCCAGCTAGAGATGAAAGTGATTCCGTTTACTCGAGTGGTCTGTTTAACCAAGGGAAACGGGTTGGAGATGAGGATAATCATGATGGGAACGCTAGCTTTTGAAACAAATCCTCTCGTGTAGAGACTTGTATTATATTTTGATTTTCAACCAGAGAGTATTTTGTTATGCACGATTGCAATCATTGATCTTGCAAACCTGCCGGTATCGCACCCAGATTCCTGGTACTGTACCTGATACCATAACTGAGAGAAAAACTGCCTTCAGAGCCCCTCCAGTACTGTAGTCAGCACCCAGTACGGTACGACCATGTATGGCCCTGGTCGAAGCAGCGACACAGTACTGCACGGTACCGGTACCAATGCAGTCACTGCGGCTCCGTTGCCAATATCACAGGGTAATACATAATAACGCATGGGACTTACATTGCGGGGGTACTAGCGTGTTCTTGACATACACCTCCTCTTCACAGTTCCTAGCATCCTCATTTCCTGCTCTTGGGGTTGTGAGGGTTTTGCCGGATCAGAAGAATCTGATGAAACGCTGAAACAGTTGTTTAAGTAGGTGAGTTCTTGTGGTTGGGGTTTAATTTGTGTTGTGGATGGTTCTGATTCAATGGAAAACAAAGCTTGCCAGCGGTGTCAAAACAATGAGGTACAGGGAAACAATTGGACTCACATTGCAGAGTTATTGTGTATGTGCAAGATAAAAGATCCATTGGTTCAAAATACCAAAATCTTTCCAAAACTCCAATCCTGTCTTTATCATATTATCTTTGCTCATAGAATAGAAAGATTCTTCCAGAGCACAAAATGTATCATAATGAGCGATGTATGCCGGATGTTCACTGGGAATATAATACCGATTCTACAACCAATGTCACATTCTCTTGAAATGTAGTACGCGCATGGAGATATTTCCGTGGAATGTTTTTCATATCCCTTAGAGGCTTTCTGTGTGCTTGCAGATCCTAAGTGTTGAGTGTGATTTTCGTCAAACCTTTTCAAATGTCAGGTTAGACCACTCGTGATTCTATTTCAAGCTTTCAATTCTATTGAATTTGTTTAAGATGTAGTCTATGTTGGTGATCTGAATGTATCTTATCAAGTGTATGGTTCATTCAGAACACAGAAAAATGATCAGGTCAAAGACATATTCGAAGGATTTGATTTTACGTCACTTTGCTTACGACTTTTGTGATTGAAAAAAGATACTTCGAATATATAGTTGATTGAGATCCAGGTCTCCTAGATTGATTTCGCGAATTGATTCATATTTTCCGCTCGTTGATTGCAGATCGGCTGAATTTCTTTCGCATGTGATCAGTGTTGCCCTGGTTTTGGCCCGTTCAAAAGAGGAGAGAAGTGGGATGACTCACTTGAATGATAACGAAAGTGACGATTGAAACACACACTGAAGAAAAGAGAGATGTCTACTTCACTAATTCCTTCATAATCATCTTGATTTGTGGATAACCCGATTTCACCACAACCTTGAAATGTAACATGAGAATTGGAAGTAAAAATATTGTCTCACTATCCGTTGCTTTGGATAGATGATTGAAAAAGTGGAGGGGTTGAAGAAAAAGTCGAAGATACCGTTAAAAATGAGCCTGTGATCGAATTGATGTCACCAAAGCGTTTTCGGATAAGCTTATCTCATAGCACGGCTCGTCTTGCGTGACGCTCGGATATCTAAGAGGAATACCTAGGAGACCTCAACGGAACTGTCGAAAGGGGGACGTGATTCGATCAACGACACCGTAACTAGCTTCAGATTCATTCAAACCATCTAATCAGGGTGAATGTCTGAAGTTACTGCATCGCGTATCACGTTGTCAAGGTCCAAGCACCGACCATTATGTGATATAAGATTTCAAACGTCCTGCGATCTCAGCGCATTTTTCCAAAGATGTACTGAGCAGAGGTGGGCAATATTGAGCCTTTGAGAATTTGCTCAGATAATCGCCATTCTGCGGCGAGAAAAGTTGGCGCGTATACCAAGAGCTACTGTTGATGATCGGTGCACGGTCCAAACATACTAAAATAAAGTTTTTTGTCAGCATACAGGACTATCACAAAGGCAAAGTGGGACTACTGAGCGGAATAATCACTATACATATTTGACATAATCATACCGCGTGAATATGCTAGTAGTATTTCTTGGAAATGTCACGTGTGGATCAGCTTTAAAGCTGTATAGGTACGATATAAATACCTTAACTTTCTCTGAGCGACCTCATCCTCCATCCTGACACTCTACCACAACATCATAACACCACAATACCACTATACCACAACACCATTCCACAAAACTTCTTAACCAATACTCATATCCTTCCCACTTTTCTATCTGATTGAACTTCCCATTCTATTCAGATTGATCCCTTCCTATTCAGATTGATCCCTTCCTATTCCTATCCACTTCGTCCATTGATCATTCACATCCCTTTCAACAACTTCATCCACTCTTCTTACTTCTAACTCATCTACACACATCTCTCTAAAACTTTCTTATCTCCCTATTCACGTTCAAGAATGAAGCGGAAGCGTTCCATGGAGCTTCCTGCTCCTCCAGATTTCGCCACCTGGACTAGTAGTTCAAAAATCGTGGGAAATCTGGATCCAGATGAGTTCGTATTCAAAGGACCACTTGGAGAGATACTCGGAGAAGGATCACATGGACTTGTTATCAAAGCCTTCTGGAAAACAAATCAACTCGACTGTGCGATCAAGAGGATTCCGCGTCCGCGTGAAGGTGACAGAGCCAAACAACTTGGCTTGATCGTGAAGGAAATCAAACTCTTATATATTCTCAAACACCCTCGAATTCTTCAAATCTACGGCTTCTACACGTGTCTCAACTACTTTTACATTGTTACCGAGTTTCTCCCTGGTGGTGACCTCGGAGATCGAATCAAGAAGACTCCTCTCACAGAAAAACAAGCCAGCAAATACACTAAACAAGTTGCCGAGGCCCTCGAATATCTTCATTCAAAACAAATTATTCATAGGGACATCAAATTACAAAACATCCTTATCACCGCTGACGATTCCATCAAGCTCTGCGATTTTGGACTTGCAATCAAAGCCCCTTCTGGATCGATTACTGGTATCTGTGGTCCTCCGGTCGCAAGGGCACCCGAAATGATCAAAGGACTTCCTTACTCCAACGCAGTCGATTGGTGGGGACTCGGCATCATGCTGTACACAATGGTCACCGGAAAAGGATTCTTTGTTCCAAGAATCAGTCAAGCTTTGAACATGCCCCACATCAACGAAGTGCGATTTCCAGAAACAGTCTCAAAGTACTTCTGCGAAGCTGTACGTTCACTCTTGACAGAAGACCCAAAGAAGAGGTTGAAACAATTAGAAGATTTATTGTGGGAAAGGTTTCTTGATGAAGAACTTTATGATGGGGTAAAGTTTTAAGCTGATGGAATTCTCTCTCTCAAATTCAGGTTTTTTTTCTCATTCTCTCATTCAAGATTTTCTTTTTCTTTTTCTTTTTCTTTTTTTTTGGCAATGATGAGAAGGAGTTTGACTTAATTGATTAATCATTCTATCGTGTCTCTTGACAGATACTTGAATCAATTAGTCCTCAAGAAAAACCCCACCCTCTGAGCCTTTTTTTGTTTTTTTACTACCTTTTTAATTTCATTTAATTTGTGATAAAAAAACTTTTTCCATATCTCTTAACATAAATTCAATCAACTGAATGAATAAGGATTTGAAGGATATCAAATCTGTAGCTCGCTTTTGGCCATCATCATAAGGCTACAGCTTTCACAATCGGTTTGTACAACGCTCAGACTTTTCCCAAAACAGTTTTTCGCACGTTCTCTACTGTTGCTGAGAAAGTTATATCAAACTTGGATCCGTTGCTTATCATCCTCCTAACTCTTACAGCTATGATTCCCACTCCTGAGAGGTACACTTTACAAGACCTCTTGCAACTGAGTTTATAGGTATGTAAGATTTTCTTCTGATATCGAGGTCACTCCTCTGTGATACAATTCTGACGTTTGCTTTCTCCGTAATCCTTTGCAGGTGGAGGTCCCTCAAACAGCCGTCTTCCTGGTCCTCCGCAACCTTTCCTAACATCCGATGATCAAAGAGCTCTTCGCTAGATTATCTATAATGCTATCATTCATTTCTCAGATTGGCTATGTTGTTGGTTGGTACAGAGGTATAGGTTTTGTGATGGGTTCAGAACAAATGATTTTTGGATAGCTTGATCTAAATCATCTTGAGTATGTTCAGTCGTTCCTTTTCCTTTGACTCGGAGAAATAGATAACAAACTATATCTCGTAGCCCAATTGACGTGTGCTCACAACTTTGATCAGAGTCAATAGGACCAGTACTCCACAGGTTCTCATCGAGGCGCTAGCGTATCGCTGTTTCAAACGGTGCCAGTACAAGGAACGTACTGGGGCGCGTAAGCTCTTCTAGTTCTAGCTCATAGATTCTCTGAGCTCAATATGAGACGTGTTCTTTAATTGCATATTTTGATGATGGATTTCATTCAGTAAATTTGAATCTGATGTAGAACGTACTCTCTATATCTTGGAAAGAAGCTCCCAATCTCTCCATGAGAGTTATTTGACTTGGATGATAGATTTCATTGGGCAACTTGGTATCTAAATGTACAAAGTATTCTCCATACCTTAGAAGGCTTTTTGAATCACATGATAAAACAATCAACCATGAGTTTATGAGTGTAGATCTCACATAACTAGTGTACAAATTGAGAGATTTGAAAAGATTCTTTAAATCCTTCTGAGTAATCAATATTTTGTTCAGTAGTTATTGAAGTTGAATATTGGAATCCAGATGAAGTAAGTAAGAGATCGTCTCATAAAAACACGCCTCGTGTTTGTTTAATCAACTTGTTCAATTTGATGATGATCGCATTACGTAGATCCACACCCTACGAGACATTGTCCATGCGTTGGTCGGCTTCTTCAACCATCGATTCCCCGTCGCAAGATCATTTATCGGTTGAAATCAAAGTGAAGTTGTTGATCATTGAGGCGGTTATCTTTGGATTTGAGATCCCAACCTAGAACTAGTGCACTGGAAGGATACCTCAGCACAAACTAGCTGTAGATTGTGAGTTGGGGAAATCCTTCCAACTTTTCAAATTTCGGTCGATTTTTGAATTGGTCAAACCATCAAAGCATTGCCTTCCCTGAGACAATTCCGGCTGATATTGGTGTTGATACTGAAGGAGATAAGCTGTGATAGAAATGAGAAGATGAACTGATACATGGAAATCAGATTCACAGCAGTGCGAATCTGAAACCAAAGAGTTGATTTGCCAATCAGATTTCTGATGAACACCGGACCGAGTCTCACTCAGGGCTTGATCCGAAAAAGCCATAAAGATAAAAAAGCGGTGGATTGAGATTCGGAATCCAAATGACCGTCACACCATATCAATCCATTACGTCATCATCATGTCCTCATCCAATCATCCAGTGACTAACTTCATCCCTCCTGCGTGAGTCACAAACGCCCCGAAGATGAAACTTGAAAGTGATTGATAATGTAAAATATATGTTTCGTAGTACTTGGTCACTTATTGAACACCTTTTTACTGATTTTGGAAAACAAAAATTAAAAGAAGTCATCAAATTTGTTGAAGTAAGTTTCTCCCAAAGAACTCACTTCTTCTTCCAAGATTTCATTACTTGGATTACAAACTAAGTGAAGATGTTGACTTAGATGTTTTTTTATTGGCTTTTTGTTACATATAAATAGGAAGCATGTTTACCAGCAGAAGCGATCTTTTTTTCACAAATCTCTGATGATCCAAACAAAAGATGGAAAGAAGTACCTCAGATCATTGAAGATTTAAAAATCAAAGCTAAATCGATCGGTCTTTGGAATCTTTTTCTTTCAAAAGCACATTAGTTAAGTTTTATCTTCTTAAACATCATCCAAAAAAGAAATCGATGATTGATATGTTGTCCGTTGATGATGATTAGTCGTGAAGGAGTACCTTTAACAAATTTAGAGTATGCAGTGATGGCAGAAGTGATGGGTCATGCAATTCGGATCGCTCCAGAGGCTATGAATTGTTCAGCCCCAGATACCGGTGAGTTAGCCGTCCGACTCTTCGTACGAAACCAATCAAGAAAGCTTGCTGAGGTTATTGAATGGTTAGGTAATATGGAGGTCTTGGCTCGGTATGGAACGGATGCTCAGAAAGAGCGTTGGTTGAAACCTCTGCTTGAGGGTCGGACTCGTAGTTCATTTTCCATGGTACGATGCTAAGACTGATGAACTCCGATCAAACACAAACCTTTTTCCAAGTTTGTAAACTGATATAGTTTAGGCCGTCTCGTAGACTGAGCCTGACGTCGCTTCCTCCGATGCGACCAATATCCAAACCAAAATAACTCTTGATCGAAAGACGTAAGTACACATTCCCATAACCCCCCAAATCAGCCTTCAGTAACTTAAATTCTCATGTTTTGCTTCTCTTGGTCATCAACTTCTCCTAGGAATGAGATTGTCATCAACGGAAGGAAGTGGTGGATCTCAGGCGCAGGAGACCCAAGAAACGATGTCCATCTAGTGATGGGCAAATCCGATACAAATGCCTCAGTTCATAATCAACAATCGATTGTGATTGTACCAGCTAATACAAAAGGGATACGGCTCATAAGACCTATGCAAGTCTTTGGTTATGATGAGTTGAGTAATCCCACACCGATTTGGTTTTCATATCATTCAAGAAAGTCAACTGACTTTTTGGAGAGTTTTGCGTAGTGCTCCAGAAGGTCATTTTGAAGTGAGCTATGAGAATGTAAGGGTACCGGTGGAGAATTTGGTGTATGATTGGGGTAAAGGATTTGAAATTATTCAGTCTAGATTGGGACCTGGAAGGATTCATCATTGGTAAGAGAAATTTTCTACCTATTGCATTTCGAGCTCGTCTCGTGTTCTCACTCACTTTGTTTTGTCCTGATGTTATGAAACTAGTATGCGTACTATCGGATTAGCCGAACGTGCCATTGGATTGATGTTACTAAGAATCACAGATCCAAAGAAAAAGACATTCGGAAAACAACTTTATCAACACGGTTCTGTAGCTGACGAATTAGCAAGATCTCGGATCGAATTAGATAGTGTCAGGTTATTGGTTTATGCTGCAGCTCATCAGATTGATCAAGTACGAGCAAAAGGTGCAATGAAGGCTATTGGAATGGCTAAAGCTATTGTACCGATCACAGTGGGAAAGATTATTGATAGAGCTATGCAGGTTCATGGTGGTGAAGGCGTTTCTCAAGATCAACCTTTGGCCAGTATGTTTGCTGCTGTAAGAACTCTAAGATTTGCGGACGTAAGTTTAAAAACCCTGATATGTGATCTTCTGTAGTCCAATAGTAAAACTGAGCTTGGTGATTTTTTTTGCTTTTTGTAGGGTCCTGATGAAGTTCATCAAGGTCAAATTGCTAAACAAGAATTAAAAAGAGTTCCGTTATTGAAAGCTAGGATGGAAAAAGTGAAAGAAAGTGAAATGATTCTTTCGAAGCATTATAAGATTCTTGATACACCTGATTGGATTCGATCTAAGATTTAAGAACAGAGGTTTATTGAAATTGGAGAATGTCAAGAGAAGGAGCAGAGTGAATGATGGAGTGATGTTTGGGCAAGGGGAGAGGGATGTGAACTTGGGTTATATTTTGCAAAGGGTGTCTGATCGTATGTATCTATTTGAAAGTGTATTGTATCTTTCATTTTGTATTCATTTGTGAACAGTTATTATTTAGTTTTCAAGCAGTTGATGAAATCTTAACCATAGATTAGTAGTGTCGTCATTTTGATTGAGATTCTAAATTAATCTGATATGCAGTTCCGATGGAGATAACTTGTTTATTCAAGTACATGAGATAAGGGACTTTAGCCAAAGTAATATGAAGGAAACATTCAAGACAAGTGTATTTATTCAAGCACAAAATTATCAATGGAGGAAGAAAAAAAATACAGATTCAAGCTTTGGAGAGACATAGAGTAATTCAAGAAAGTCTTTGGTATATTCAATGTGAGATGATTACAACCAAGAAGATTATCAGAAGAGTCAAAGTAATTGATAAAGGTTGATTTGATGAAACATTATTATTTTGAGATTTTGATTGAGGAATTGATTGGTTTTTTGAAGAAGTGAAATTTTGATTTTGTAAAGAAGATGAAGTTGATTGATTATTGAAACCTGGAATAAGAAAACTTGTCTACATATACGTTTTTAACAAAAAGAAAACTCAGCTTTGAAGATATATATATATATATATATGAGAAAAGGAGAGGAATCGAATTGGAAAACTTACAGAAGGATTTAATGAAGTTTTAGTAAGATTTGAAGAAAACTCAGTCGAATTAAAAGGTTTTATACGATAAAGTGTTACATTTAATGTGATACAAACCTACAGACATCCCCAGGGCCATCAGAACAACAAGATGAGTTCATCAATTGATAATTTCAACAGGAAGTTATAGTATGTAGGGAAGTGATTTTGATTTTGGCTTAACTTGTTGACTTAAATTAAAGATTGTTTTTATATCATTTAATTGACATATACTTTGAAAACATAATTGAGAAGAATTCATAAATGAAGAACTTTGACAAAGACATCTAAAATCGGTCTATTAAACCCCCGCCCCCCCAAAAAGGATTACAAAATTAGCAAGAGTAAGGTTTGGTTGAAGAGACGGAGACTTACGATTGAACAACCACCTGAATTACCTATTGATGAAACATAACATGTTTGACCACATGATGGTAATTCTGATAATGAGATTTGACGTTTGTTTAATGAAATTAATGATTGGTTTGATAGGAAGATTAAAGTTTGAATGATTATGAAGAATGAGAAAATCATGAGTTTTAATTTCATTGTTTGTTTTTTTCTTGCGTAGATCAGTACTTGGGTTGTTTCTTTCCCAAAAAAACAAATGATGATGAGTTTTTTGAAGTTGTTGATTTCGTAGAGGTTTGTTTTGAATATATTATCTCTTATGGAGGATATCGTAAAGGAATACTACAAGATTTGAAAACTCAAGATATATGTTGTACTTTGAGAACTTGTTGAGGATATTTATCAAGATAGGACTCATCAAGATTTGCTACCAAGTATGAGTTATTTATTTATTTTCTAAATCTTCTTCTGTTGGTTTGCTGTGAACTCATCATCAGTTTCTTGCAACTTGAGAATTACATATGTACCCTTTCAAGATCTTTGCTGTGAATGCAGCATTGTAAAGTGCTTCAAACTTCATTCACAGCAATCTTCGATCTCTGTATTACTACTATCATGTCGATTTCATGAACATTGAAAAGCTTGTTCAACTTTTCCGGCAGAAACTTGAACAAATTGGCAATGGTACGGAGGTTTGGTCAAGCATTGTTGTAACACTGAGATCATTATGGAAGACAACAATCGATCTTGAGACTTTTGAGAGTGTTGAACTTGAGTTAATTTCTTCGATCACTCGACTACAATTTATCAATCAATCCAAGGTTGAAGTCAGAATGAGTGATCGAAAGCCGATTCACTTTGTTCGAGTTGTAGTTTTCTAGTGATGGGATTTCCTATTCCAATTTGCCATTCTACATTTTTTGGCATTTGTTGGTCCGGAAAAGGATACAAGATGATTGATGATGACGTATTGGTTACGTAGGGTTTTGTTTGTCCGAGTCTGTATTTGTTGAAAAAGTGAAATTGATTGATTTGATTGACTTTTGACGAGAATCTTCTGGAATTCTCTGAAGTGGAAGTGGTAAACAGCTTTTCATGACATTGTTTGAAGCTTTTGATGATCAGTATTGTAATTGACGGTCACTGAAAAACCAACTCGCTCTCTTTACTTACTATCTCCATCAAACATCCAACCAGCAAAACCCTTTCCTCGAAAAATACCAAACACATCTACCAAATTCCCTATTACCCAAAACACACATTGAAAATATCATTCGGATTCGAATTGCGACCTGAAGAAAGATGCCTCTTAATTATTCAAAGTGGGATGCTCTCGAGGTAGATCAATACCTAACCCTCTTAAGCGTATTAATGTGATCACTGACTTTGTTCTTTCATCCTAGCTCTCCGATGATTCCGACGTTGAAGTACATCCGAAGTAAACCCAGATTCACTCAGCTTTCCCATCAATCAACTTCCATACTGATCATGATTATGTCCCTTCAATTTCAATCTACAGTGTTGACAAACGTAGTTTTATTCGAATGAAACAACGAAAGATTCATCAAGAAAGAGAAGAACGTAAAATGAGAATCGAAGCACTAAAACATGAAGAAGTATTGAACCACAAACTATTAAAAGAAATGAAAGACTTGCTTCAAAAAGCCGAATCCGAAGGAATCCAATCGATTCGAAAAACTGCTAGTGAACTTTCAGCTAAAGGTGGTAGTGTACCACCTAGTGAAAATAAAGAACCTACAATCGAACAAATGGTCTTTAATTTATTGACTCAAGTCTTATCAAAAGTCGAAAAAGAGAAACCTGAGGTTGAAGATGAAGATAAAGCTTGTGTTACGGAGCTTAATTTCCATTTTACTCGGCTTTCGGAAAGAGAAGAGAAGAGAAAAGTTCAATTGGTATATGAAGAAGCTGAGGCGAAGAAACATATCACTAGTGAAGATGTACATGATGGATTCGATGTTTCGGTAAGTAAATCTTCATGCAATGACTAGATCTTAAGATGATGTACGATGTCACCATCAGATTGCTAACCTGTCTCTTTTCTTATAGTACGTGGACAAAACTCCATCAAGAGCTATCGATGAAACTGCTGCTCTATCTACCACCTCTAAACCTAAAAAAACTAATATCGAAGTCTTGAACCCAAATTCGGTTGACTCATCTCTCACTCCACCCACAAAAGAAGTACGTTTCTTTGCTTCCTCTCTATGCTTGCCACAGCGCCTAAACTCACTCTTTTCTTGGTGTTTTCTTTGGTATTCCACATAGGCTGAGGCAGATTCATCCGACGATGAAGAATTACCTCAACTTTCTTCAACAGCCATAAAGTTTGCGAAGATCAAGGCATCCAATTACCCTGCTTCACTGGCCGCAATACAAGCTGATCCAACACTCTATCTCGATGAACTCACTACTGATGCTTTACTTGTTGAAGCATTCGAGGCTGAGATGAAAGGTGCCAAGGAACATGCAAGGAATTGTGTACATCAAGGACTCTTGCTTCAATATTGTCGCAAGTTGGGTAAGGATGGTGTTAGCTTGTTCTTCCGCAAGTAAGTGTTCGGGTCTCTTCCCAGCTGCTCCAAGCAGAGGTGCTCCCGTGTTTGAGCTTATAAGACAAACTAATATTTTTGATTGTATATACAGGGTCGGCTCCGGTGAACCTCGTGCGATGGATGTCTTTATAACAGATGTGCAAACTACTTATGAAAGAATCGCAGGTAGATGTAAAACAATCAAAGAAGAAAGAGCAAAAGAAGCAACCGAAGGAAAAGAACAAATCCAACTAGTAGCCACGAATCCAAGTACATCGATAAGTTTTGAGATCCCAGAAGGACCACCACCGGAAGATTTAAGATTACAAACTGAAGATGGAACTGAAGCGGAATTAGATGTAGAAGAAGTTCGAAGGTTTTTGATGGATCGATGGGAAACGTTTTGTGGGTTTCCAAAGAGATTACAAAAAGCATTGAAGAGTAAAGAATTAGAAAAGGTTAATAAGGTTTTAGGTGATATGGCAGTAGCGGAAGCTGAGAAGGTTGTACAGGATTTAGATCGGGTTGGGATCTTGAGTTTTAGTGAGTCTGGAATTCTTGATCAAACTGGAAAAGGATCTTCTACGAAAGAAGAGAAGGAGGAAGAGAAGGAGGCGAAAGGTGATGGGGATGGGGATGGGGATGGGGATGATGATGTGAAGGATTCAGGTAGTACTATTGAGATTCCAAATCAATTGTAATTAGTTTGATCTTGGTTTTTTTTTCAAGAGCAGATTCAGATTTAATTTCTGTTTTATCAATTTGATTTGTGTGTTTGCTTATTTACTTCTTTCTTGTTGATTTCCATATACATACCATATGGAAAGTAGAAGCCGGGCAGAATCGATATGTTTATGTTGACTTTGCTAACACAAGCGAGATGGCGCAGCTGGTAGCGCGCTGGGCTCATATTCTTCGCATTAAATGTGCGGGACGAAACCCAGAGGTCGTCGGATCGAAACTGACTCTCGCTAGTTTTTGTGATCAGCTTGCAATACCCCAAGACAATAGTGGATTTTTTGATGCGAAGTGAGCTTCAAAGCAATTAATGCGTCCTAGGAAATGAGATGAGACAAGAATTCTGGATTGTATTGCCCATAAAAGGTAAAAGAGAACTGACCTGTTTCTACAGATTTTCATACTGGACTTGGTTAGTGTTTTCTTCAAGCCTCATGATAGGACCTGAGGCTTATGAAGTTAGTGAGATTTTGGTTGGGGTTGTTGATTGTTGTATATTGAGATCTTAATCTCATCATGACATTTTCTTTTAAAAGGTATTTATCTCTTGTTTGTTCATTTTGATTTACACTGGTTGCAACTTGTGGGATTTGAAGATTTCTTGAAGGTAACATACTTATAACTAATAGTGATATATTGGATTATTGTGAAGATTTTCATATGTGAATCTATTGATATTACTCTTTGGTCTGACTCTGAGAAGGATGTGAATTTTTTTTTGTCAAGGAGATCATTATAGATAATTATGTTCATCATGTGGTGACTGTGGTGAGATGATGAGCCTCTCAAAAAGAAACATGAGATATTATTGGTATCTTCATCTGTAGAGTAGGTTAGGTAAATGTGGGATCCAGTCACAGAATGGGCTTGCATGAAGTATATAGAGTTCACTAGGTACTTTGGCGCCCAGCCGCCACATAGCCAGGGTTATATCCTCTTGCAAAACTTCTTATG
>MWRL01007955.1:0-11276 GCA_002157085.1 Melampsora occidentalis | reverse complement strand
CAAATTGGTTTGAGGAAATATCAAGTGGGCAAAGTACGAGGATAAGGAAAGCCTCGGACCTTGCTGACCGAGGTTTCCTTGTAATTGGAAAATTAAAAGTCAAAAATTGAAAAAACTTGTAAACTAAGACCTGTAAGTTGAAACTGATGAGTTAAAGCTCTAAAATCAAAACTTGAAGATCAAAACCCAACAATTGACACTTAAAGATCAAGGGTCAAAAACTAAAAGTCAAAAATTCGAAGTCGGGTACTAAAAGTCAGAAACTAGAAGATCAGATAAAAGTCAGAGATCAAGATTCAGGGAACGGCCGGCCTTCGGGAGAATCCTGACTGTGGAGTCAGCCCCTGACCCTCAGGCCTTTCAACGCCCTTTCACCCCTCTGTGATACCCTCCCCCAGGTTTTCACTAGAAGCTTCACTCGCATCACATAACAAGTGATACCCGATGAAACTGCAAATAAGGCGAACGCGTCAGGATCGAGCACGAAGCCATCAAAGAAGAACCCAACTAACTAGCTGAAGGTGATAATTCTGGTTCCTTGTTTTGTGTTTAAAGGAAACTAGCAATTTGGCGGCGGGCGCCGCACTTGGTACCTTGTACTGCTATGAACACAGATCAAACATGTATTTAAATCATCGGAGTTATTAAGTTGGCGTACTCTGTGATATAGGAGATCAAAGTGAGAAGCGAAAAGGCACAGGTACCACAGACAAATAATGGTCAGGGAATATTGAGGCGCAAGTTACACAAGACCCAGACACAGAAACGGCCATTAATTGAGAATGAGAAACAACAAAACAAATAATTGACATAATTGAGGAAATGTATTCCTAATACTTTTGGCATGTCGTAAACGGTAAAACAAGACACTATTCTGTATTAACACTTTTTTTACTCTCCTGTTCATTGACCCAATCTGCTAGGTCCTGAGAGATCAAAGGCGTGTTCTGTCAGCATGAATGATTCGAAAACGGGCAAAGAGAAATACACGAACCAAAAAATCTTTGTGTGTTAAATCGTGTTTGAACATACACTGTATCCCAAAAGCGGCGAAATCCTCTACCATGGAGTCATCCTCGATATTATGACCATCCCAAGCTACGAAAACCATGTATTTCAGGCCATACGGGAACGCAGTTGGATTACCTGCCAGGCTAGGCAGAATCTTATTCCAATACGATTTCGCATGCCAACACTTGATTACTAAGACTCGAAGCGACTTGAACATTGGCCATTGTAGCCACGCTAAATCTCCAAGGTAAGAGCTACCATAGATAATACGCATGATCTTCAAGTTAGGAAAATCGGCTTCATACACTTCGCGAGGCAGGCGAAACGGAATGGAATCGACGAAAAGGACTTCGATTGAGTGGCGTAGTGACAAAACGATAGATGAACCACAATGACGACCCATTGGATTCGTGCACTCAAAGAATCTGATACTGTTCCCTCTTGCCTTGCAAAATTCAGTCAATGCATTCCTACTATTACGATACGCAGCTAACCACAAATGAGCAAGATCGGGTAATGCGTGTGGATTGAGGTTCAAGCAGTCGAGGGAGGTACAGTGAATGGTCAGTGATACCAAATGATTTGTTGAGTTGAGCACTGCTTTCAAAGACACTGAGTGAACCAAAGTAATCGCTTTTGTACCAAGAATCGCTAGAACTTCGAGACGCTTGATCTGCTTGATAGCATCCACCATGCGTTCAGAAAAACCGATCGAACCCTTGTATCGTAATTTGAGATTGGTTAAGTTGAGTCCGCATAGAGCAATGATATCCGCCGCAACATCCATGCCAATAGCCAAGGAATCAAAAGCATCGTTTGACAATCTGATATCGTCATGAATAGTAGGTGAAGAATCCAGAAGCAGTCCATTCACAATCGGACTGGGTGAGTACAAAATGTAACCAAAGCAAAGCCGTCACAATCGATGCGTGCTTGACACCATGAATGAGTTACTCCACTTTTCCAGCAAGCCCATTGCCAGGTTCAGTGTCACCACATATAGGGAATCGTAAACGTAACTGCTAATACCTGCAGCCCAGCGCCTGTCAAGTGATCGCAGGCTCAGTATCTCTAAGAGTGATGTATGTTGTAAAAAGGGTGTGTCGGCACTATTCATAGGATCCGCGGGTATAATCGATGAGGACTCCACTAAGTGAGCTATAATTAATTGTATGACCTCAATTGGGAGACAAACCATCTTGTTTGTCAAATAGGAGGGTGGAAAAACTTCGGAGGATACTGATTTACTATACATAAGCAGCGATGACAGGTTGAATCAAGGCCTTAGAAAGGTATGGTCAACTCAATCGTTCAAAACAGTAGTGGAGTTTATAAAGGGCAAGCTCTTGTAGTTCAAGCGGTGTCAGATTTAGATACAAACCCAATGAGCCGAACCCACCACAAAACATATTGGGGTCAACAAAGCGGCAATTTATGCCACGGCAGGACGCGCCATACGCCGCGAAAAGGTGCAAATCGATCAACAGGAATCGCAACAGCCAAACCAGGTATTGTTGCCGATTGTATCCGATGCAGCTCCGGAGTAAGTACAACATTTAGGCGCTCTCATAATGACATGTCAGGACATGTCAGCACATGTCAGCACATGTCTCCATGCAATTTAGCGCTAGAGTAAGCAATACTCATGCGTTGAGGACAATGTGGAATACGGTAGCAACTCATCAGATCATGTGTCCTTGTATATCCAATTCCCAAAGCCGCATATGAGACACCCAGTATCGGGAGGTTTTACGACAGGGTATCTGAGGCAATGAGTAAATCAATGTCAATCTCATTTACTATTCTCAAAATCGGACTCTCCAATAAAAACCCAAGCCAACTCCGAGGCGATATATTTCAACTACCAGATCCCCTGGATGAATCAGGAGTTCACTTAAAAGACATATAAAAAGATTGTAATAGCATAACATTGATTTAGTGTAAGAAAGGAGAAACACAACATTATCGGGACACATTTAAGATAATGAAGAAACCAGAAAAGGCATGACGTGGGTACGACTGGGGAAACAGCAGCATCATCTTTTGTATGAACACTAATCATTCAATGTGAAGGCGATACCCATAGAATAGTTGTGAACGTTAACACGAAGCAGGTCGTTTGACAGAGTAGGTAGCTCCCTAACCATCATTCAAGTCACCAACAAATGAACTACGATCAAATGTATCAGATCGATATGTTCTGGAATGGATTACCAAATCACTGTGTCGCGTAAATTTATAGTCATATGTCAGTTTACCGCATTCATGTTGACTATGTCATAAAAATCATACATACATAGAGACCCAAAGTGGCTATCTATTTTTTACCACAAACAACTTTATTGTACGATGTATTCTTAACCCAATTGACTGAGTCCTATGCCATACAAAAAAAATCATGTCAGATCGGACTGCAAATAAGAATCACAAGATAATAATGGAGGGTTTGCGCACCAACAACTCATTGTGTGATAATTCAGATCTGAAAAGACACTGTATCCCAATGATCGCAAACGCATCAACTAACTCATCATCCTCCATATCCTGCCCATTCCAAGTTATGAAGATGATATATTTCCAATTGCGAGGCACTCTGAATGGTAGAACTTCAACTTGCTTTAGCACCTTACGCCAATAATCCTTCCCATACCAATAGCTTGTGACAAAAATATGAAGTTCCTCGAAGACGGTCGATTGTAGCCACCACAGATTGCGTTGGGTGGAGGGAGGGTAAAGTGTTCGGATCACTTGGAGATGCCGAAAATAGGCAGAAGATACGGTGTGTGATCGGGAACTGAATCGATGAAAAGAACCTCAATTGAATTTCGGCAGGCTAGGATAAGTGAACCCGCATCGTGGTGATTTCCCGCTGTCACGCATTCGAGGCATCTGATATACCCTAGGTCAGCGCGACAGAATTCGGTCAGTGCGTTGATGTTGTTGCGATCACATGCAACCCAAAGGTGCTTCAATTTCGGTAAAGATCCTGGGCGCAGTTGCAGGGAATCGATGGACGAACAGTGGATTGAGAAGGATTCCAGTGTGTTTGCTGAGTTGAGGACATGTCTAACGGAAGAGAAGTCGTTGATAGTGCTCCTCAAGCTGCTTCCATCTAAAATGAGGATCTTCAGATTTTTTATACCCGTCATTGCATCTATCATGTTTGGCGAAAAACCAAGGGAGTTTCTGAATCTTAACTTTAAGTCGACCAAACTAAAACTACACAACCTAATCAAATCTGCTGCATCATCTATCAAAATGCTGAATGGATTGTAATGATCTATTTGGCCATTGAGTTGAGCCACGCCTGCGTTCCGATTTTGAGGAGACTGTAAATCACTAACCGATGTTGGTAAGTATTCAACGTTGGTGAAGCAAACACGATTTAAGCGATAAGAACTGGTCATTAACATTGAGTTATTCCACATCTTGATTAAACCACAGCACATGTAAGGTCGGAGCAAATTGAGTGAATTATATAAGAAGGGTAGAACTGCCACGGCCCAGGATCTACCAAGCAATCTAAGGTCAAGCAAACGTTTGATCGAGCTTGGATGTAAAAAAGGGCTATCGGCACTATTTAATGAATCAGTTGAGACAATGGGAGACTCGGCGACAAAATAAGTCATAATTAATTCCACCACCTCGACTGGGAGTGGTATTGATCTAGGTACAGCCGACATATCTGAGAGGTAGGAAGATGCAGTGAGGATTGTAGCGTCAGGCCATTCCAAGAGGCCGATATTATAAGGGTATAGGTAGAGACATTGGGGCACCTTGAGGCCTGTCTCATCATCATAAGTCGCGACACAATTGGCCGGAAGGTATGTCGTATGTCGATATCGTTGACACCGGGTTGGCATCCAAATGGGGCGGAAGCATAGCAAATATACTTGACATGGTGGTCAGATATTTGCCATTGAGATTGAGTGTCCGAAGCTACATAACTGTCCAGGCCGCACCGCGACGATTCAGGACACAAGGATGACACTGTGACATGCCACCTATGATAAGCAATCATTGGTACTGTGTAACAAAGTATTTTGGAATCAGAACCCACCACAAAACATGACACAGCATTTATTTCAGAATCAGCAATGAAAAACAGCAAGTCGAGGTTCTCAAAGGTAAAATGACTACGTAAATATATGATGTGCAAAAAACAAAGAGGTGCAAGTACATTGATCTATGACTCTGGACCATCCAAACGCTCCATCTTGAAACTATATTCATCATTATATGACTTAACTCTCTTACTTTTGAAAAGTTCCCACTGATCAGGCGACATACTTTCTTTTTCCTTTTGCAGTATCTTAATACGATTAACCAGGGACTGCGATATCTGACAGGAAGAACCGTACATCGATACTGGGCAATGCCAATGTTGGACTACTTTCCCCCTGGCATTACGCGCCACTGAAGGAGTAGTGTAGTGAGGGATCTATAACTCCATACTCATTAGCTAGATCACCCAAATGCATAGTAATAACAAAACGACTCACTGTCACATCCCATAGCATTTCATAAGTTCCATCACACCGACCAAGAACTACCTTAATACCATAACTCTTAACAACAAAGCAAGCTCCTTCGACAGAACCTAATTTTGCAGCATGAGATGCTTCGATTGGCATTCCTGCCTGACGATTGATCAAACCCCATAGACCCCAAGCATACCTTGTTCGATCCCGGTCTGTATGCGGCCTATTTGCAAACCCATCACAAGTCACAACTAAATTTGAAGCAAAGACTTGGCCATTAGGTGTGTCCTGCCATTCAAGCTCATGAAAGCCAGGTACATTTGCAATCTGTGCCAGAGCAACATTCGCTTTAAAAACTGATAGTGAAAGACTTGAAAACCGCTGAGCTATGAAATCCCTAATCAGATGAAATCTCTCCATTCGTTCACGATCGGTGAGTAGTCTATCCATGCTAGAAGCTGTGAACGCGCTAACGGAATAAGCCCCTACCCAAAAATACTGTCAGACACCAAAGACAATTTGACCTCAGGGAAACATGATCGTAACTTACCTGCCGAGCGGCCAGGGTCAGTACCACCCCTCCATCCACAGCAACCCATCCACCCACACACATGATGTTCATCATCATCCTCATTCTCCTTGTGAGCACCATTGATCATACACCTATTACGAGCCCGAGCATGCAAAAAGGTGGTAGAAATGGCATTATCGAAACCTTGCCTAAGTTCAAGATTCATTGAACTAAATAAAGTACACCTTGCTATCAAAACTAATGAGAGGTCGTCTTTATCGATCACTGCAACTGTCCCATGATAGATCTCAATAGTACGAAGGGAGTAGGTATCCTCATTGTCTGACGATTTTCTCCGAAAGATGAATTTGGTATGCGGAGGCAACCCTAGCTCCCGAGCCAGTTCGTGCTTGAGATCGTTTCGTTTCTTGTGATACCGGTACAAAGGCCTACCTATACCTACTGGTTTATGCCTGGAAGCTTGGTATTTCGCATGGCTCGGCTTAGTCTTGGATTTGAAATTCTCAACTGGTAAACCAGCAGCGCGCTTGGCTGTTTTGTTATGTTGACGACCCATCTGTTAAGTCGGTATTGGAAGCTGATTCATTTGAGCCGAAAAGTGGATGATTAGATTGCGACTGATGTATCAGAGATGCTAAAAAAAGGGATGATGCTCACAAACCTATGAAGGTGCAATAAATCCAAAAAGAAACCGTAGTAGTATTTGTACACTTTATGAGACACAGAGACTCCAAGTCAGACGATCAATGTTATCGAAACTGGGGGAGATTAAAGGAAACCTGTGGAGCTCAGACGCAGAAAAGATCAGCCACTCACTCCATCACAAATGTACGAGAAAGGCAAGTGAATCAGGGACCACGGGTTGAGAAGCGATGATGGATAAGGCTCATGAAAGCGGACATGATTAAAAAACGACCCAAGGCAATTAATCAAACATGATTTCTCATCCGCACGCCGCCGTATGCAATGCCCGTTCGTAGCTCAGAGGCCCACAACGTGACAGTACAATCAGCATATCGTGGGCAAAGAAGTTTCAAACATGCAAGATAAAATGTACTTGAACGATTTGCTCATGAACGCGTGATAAGAAAAGATGGTGATGACTAACAAAAGATGTGACTCACCAAAATCCACTAAGAGGCAACGCTTTGTAGTATGATTCAGGCGTTTGAATATAATTCAAAAATATGAGGAATGAAAAAGGAGGTTTGTGTTGTATTTGTTCTCACCAGGGTAGGTTTGATAGTGAAACACCTTGGATGATATTGGAGCCCGAGTTACAAGCTTCAGCAATGGCCCTGGCCCCTATCCCGAGGCGGTCACGCATTCACATTGTATTAACATACCTCGATCCTGATGGGCAGTCGAAGCGCCTGTCAAATTCATGAAAAATGGACCAAGCAATGGAAAGGCATAAGGTGCATGCGTGAGTTCAAGCAGAGGAACCATATACACAGCGCAATCGTTGGTCCACAGGTCTAGCAATTGCCAAATCAAACTAAAAAAGGTTTAAGCTTGCCTAAATGGTCAATCACTCAATATGGCGAAGGACAACATAAATCACTGAGGTGACCATAATTACGAAGGGACAAAACATGCTCAAATTCATTGGCTACCATCTCGGACGGTTTGACATATACACCTTGACATCTTTAACCACATTGATAAATTGAAATACTTAGAAACATATATTACTCACAGGTTCAATTGAACAATATGTAAGTCTGGAAAACAACAAAAAGCTATTGTACATGATCTAAAAGATTACATCTGCTGTTGGGCCATGCACCAGTACATTGAAATAGGAAGAGTTACGTCAAACAAACCCATTGGAATGGTTACTCAGTTAGAAAGTGAGCGCAGTAAATGTAACTTTTCATTGACACAATCACAACAGTGTCTAGACCAAATCTAATATCAATCGTGCAAGGCCATGGCATCGCATATTAGTTATTGAGAAAAGGAAATAGTGATGGATCGCGACAGCTGAATCGATATATGTATATAGGTCACTAATCGAGGTGATGAATAAAAACGCAGCTACTTTAAAATATGCGATATCGTCAAGGCGAAGTTGAGTCATCAGTTGACTATATGATATCAGTGGATGTATAGCCTTAGGGCCATGACAATCAAATCGAAGACTTACACAATATTAATATTTCAAAAAAGCAACACAGGATGGAAAACAATGTTGTTTGTTGCCAATCCACGTGGGTCGTCAGGGATGCAAACATGCACATTCGAAGCTGTAGTGCAACGCGAGAGGCCAACATACAATTGGCCATGTGAGAAAACTGGTTTCGGTAGCAGAACAACCACCCTATTCAAACTCTGTCCTTGGCTTTTGTTGATAGTCATGCAGAAAGCTGGCATGATTGGGAACTGGTAACGATAGAACGGTATGGGGCAGACATCATTACCATCATGAAATAGTCTGATCTTTGGCAAGCTGATAGATGTGCCCTTCATTTCACCTGTCAGAATGCGACATTGTAATGCACTTTTCTTGAGATCGGTAATCAAAAGCCTGGTTCCGTTGCAGAGACCGTTACCGAGGTTCAAGTTACGCAGAAGCATAACCGAAGCTCCCACCTTCAGGTGCAATTTATGTGCTGGGAATCCAGGGAAGTTGAATGTATTGAGCACTTCAACAGTGACTGGGTCGAAAAAAGCTTCATCCATAGCGTCTTTCGAAGTAGATACGATTCCATCACTGGGGAGAGAGTTCATAACATGTGAGTTCAGTGCCTCAACTGTTGCATTTAGAGGTGTGATGATGCATCGGTTTGAGTACAATTGAGTCAATGCAGGCCAATCACGAGAACGAATCATATGGCTAACACCACCATATTCATCATCTACCAGGTGTTGATCCCACAAAGCGGTAGGTGGCATAACTGAAACATTACAATAGTTCAATGGAATTGAAGCCATATAATCATTTTGAAACGTTCCCGACCCTAGATCCAACAGCCACTTCGCAAACCCTGTATTTGTTGGATCGGGACGATCTGCAGTACCTCCAAGACGTATATTGACTGAAAGGGCGAATTTGTCAACCTTGTTCCATAGATACGAGGCCTTGAGGGTCGCTTTGGCCTGTTCCATGAGAGTTGCACGCTTAATAATTGGTAAGGTCTGTCGGAAGTCACCTGCAAATAGCACTACCTTGCCTCCAAATGGCAAATCAATGCCGGTCAAACCCCTAATTGTGCGATCGACACATTCAATTGCATGGCGATGTTGCATCGCCACCTCATCCCAGACGATAAACCTAGCTGCAAGGAGTGCTTGACCAGCCAATTCGCGGCATGAGATTGGGCACACTGAATCTTCATAAACAGGGATCGGGATCTTGAATGCACTATGAGCAGTGCGTCCATTTACAAGTAGTAATGCTGCGATACCCGCTGCTGAGACCGCCTGAAAGCCAATTCCATTTGCATTACAGTAATGTAGAATGCAATTGAGTACAAAAGTTTTGCCAGTACCACCGGGACCATCTAGGAAACCTAAATATGGTTTAGAATCATTAATCGCAGTACAGAAAGGTTCAACTACCCGGCGTTGTTCGTTTGTCAGAAGACTTGACATTGTTGTGTATTTTCGTAAGCTTTCTGCTGGATCAACTTTATCTGGTCGACCATGCTGATACTCATTTGGCAATTGAAGTGCAAATAGGGATGCCTGATCCACTTGGTGAAGACCAACTTGAGTCAAACCGGATTCCATTGTAATAAGGGTTTTCTCCAGAAGATAAAGTGCATAATTGTGAATTTGATCGACTGTAGGTCGCATGTGAGGATTCAATTTGATGATCTCATGTTCACAATCATCTGATAAGTTATCGATGTGCTCTGACCACAAGCTATTTGGATTTGCAGGTGCACTGTGACAGAGAATTATTGCTAGCATATGACGCAATTGCCTTCCAGTTTTCCATGTCGCCGCCTTGGTTAGGGACTCGTGGTAATTTCTGTCGTCCATGAGGAGGCCCAATTTGTCAGCTGCTTCACGAAATGTATTGTACATCACTCCATCGACCGTGCGGAGGTAGGCAAACGATGTGGGGCCAGGAACGTGAGACAACAGTAGTCGTAGGTAGTACACGTCTCCTCTTTTGATATTGGCAAAATATACACGTCCAATAGAGATGACTGAATTCTTGCGAGGGGTTAAGCGCTTGGTCTCTTCATTCCAACAAAAATGTTTGGGAACTTCTTGGTACTTGATTGAGCGGATAGTATCTTCAACAAAGGGAAGCTTCGCATTTTCTTGACAAAGTCGAAAGAATTCTGTCAAGGTGGTCCTCTCGGCACGACCGGTTTCCAGTGCTCGTCTTAGACCATGCTCGTCAAGGAAGTAGACAGTTTGACAGTCTTGCAAATGTAAGCTGAGCCTCTGAACCGCAGGATATCGGCCTGACATTTCATACATGAACAGGCGCCAAACAGCTGGTAGGATCCCAGTCAGCAAAGGACAAAACAATAGGCAGAACACATTGGACAAACCTTCCGGTGCCGAAAGAAAGCGGGCATTTAGGAAAGCTTTTATCTCGTCCTTGTTGTTTTTGTCTTCAACAGTAGCCATTGTCCTGTCGTGCCCTTTCAAGATGTATTTGAATAGGTATTTAATCGCACGGATACTACCCGCCACTTCAACATTTATATGACACTTGTATTTCAGTAAAAGGAACCTGTTGTGAGGTACCACACTACCATTGTCGAAGCGATCTACCCCTTTTTGAAAAAATTGTCCATTGTTGGGTCGCTTGTATGTTGGATAAGAATTTTCTGCCAAGGTTGTTTGATTCCATTCTACACTTGCTATGTCTCGGTGTAGGGTGGATCCAGGCCAGCTCATGCTGGCTCCTACTCGAGGATGTTCCTTGAGTCTCTGTGCAACGTCCGCCCAGATGCGTCCTCCTTACGTTATGTCAGGAGGGCGCGGGTTGGGGTAGTGCAGGGCCCCCGGCCCGGGTTTGGTTTCCGTGAACCAATCTCCCGAGGCAGGAGTCCTCCATAGGGTCGGTGGGTGGGACGTCTTTCGCCGGGAGGGTGGGATGGAGCGAAAGAACTCTCACACTGCTTGAGAGGCAGTGTGATCTCTGGAAGACTTGCGGATCTTGTCAGGTTCCTGACGAGCGTGCGAAAGAGTGCGATGTGTAAAAGGGTCTTGCGCCTGGGGACAAATTTGTCTTCGACATTTTCCCCGTATACCTTTCACGAGCCACCCTTTCACAAGGTCCC
>MWRL01007852.1:0-10181 GCA_002157085.1 Melampsora occidentalis | reverse complement strand
AAGCATAAATGCTGAGATTTTCGCTTGAAGGGGGGGGATTTACTAATTTACATTTATTTAATTTCCGGTGTATGTAAAAAGCTTTGAAATGTCAAGATAGGTCAAGATCATATTTCACAGCCACCACTCAGCACCACACCTTATACATATGTGTGTGTGTGGTGTAATCATTCTCCGGTTGAACTTGAACGATCGCATACAGTTTACCAACCCATGTAGCATACATTCAGTCATCAGATTGTCAAATCGATCAAAAGGTAAACAGAATCAAACTCAAAGTAAACAACCTCAAAGCCAATCAAACTCAAATCAAATCAAGTCAAATCAAGAAATAGAAATGAAGTGAATTGTTCAAAAGATTGTAGATTGTAGATTGTGTGATAAAAGATATATAGACTACAGACAAAGCAAGGATTAGAATTGTGAGTTTTTCTTAACTTTCATTCGAGAATCAATACTTAATCCCAAAACCTAATCGATGTTTGATTTGCTTTTGATTTGATAGGAAAACTACTCCACAAAAAAAGCAGGAAAGAAAGAAAGACAGGAAGAAACAAGGAAGGAAAGAAAGAAAGGAAGAAAGGAAGAAAACATGAAGAATAATGAAGAAGAAAAAGAAAAGAATGATAATGATAATGACTCATCAGTCATCAATCAATCAACAACAGATCTTGAGCCATCATCATCATCATCATCACCAAAACCAAAACCATCTTCAGATTTATCAATCAATCATACCACCGATCAAATCAATCCTAACTCAAATCAACTTGAACCGATCGAAAGTGGTTTCAATCCAATTCAATCAACTTTAACCCTCTCAGACCAACAATCTTCGCAAGAAACTAGTAACACATCAACATCTGAATCAAATTCCAATCAATCTCAATCAACACTCGATTTCAATCAAAAAACTGATCTTCGTCGCGTCAAAGTCTATGAACTACAGGGTGACACCTGGTTAGACCGTGGTACAGGTCATTGCATCGGTGTCTTTGATCCTCATTCAAACGAACATCAACCCGATCAAATCTCTTCAGAGCCAGAACCGAGTACATCTAACTCAATTTTACCTCCCTCTAATCCTAATCACGAAGTGTCAGCCAGATTAGAAGTTCGTCAAGAAGCGAGTGAAGGATCTAGCGGAGGTCAACTTTTATTAAGATCTCAAGTTCTTCGACCAAATAGTATGGCCGACTTTTGGAATAAGCCCAAAAAATCATCTTCATCCTCCCCCTCCTCTTCATCTTCTTCATCTGATGAAGACGATGATGATCTGGACGATGACCTCCCAGACGATGATGATGATCTTGATCATCCCTCCAATCACAGAGGCAAACGCTCTGCTCGAGTTTCCTCTGGCCTTCTTCGGCCCACCTGGCCGGAAGGCGGAGGGATCTATCAACGCCAGCAGGCCACACTTGTCGTCTGGACTGAACCCGATGGTACTGATATGGCTCTCTCCTTTGCTACTGCTCAGGGCTGTCAAGAAATTTGGACGTTCCTTTGCGATGTTCAAAACTACCTAGGGCCATCTAACAACTTTCATCTCGATCAATCTTCTCTCGATCATGCTATCAACACAAGAGGATATGGTCAATCTGGTCATCATCGCAGGGACGCTGTGATTTGGGATGATGACGATCCTAGCGACGGGCCGCCTGGTCATGATCATCCCCACAGCGGCGGACTTGGCTCCCATGATGATGATGATCACCTCTCACTCTCTATCGATCTCTTCACTCATTCAACACATCCATCCTCTCAATCACCTGCGGTAAATTTCTCCGCCTTCTCTACAGCTCCTTCTTCTTCATCAGGCACTTCATTCATTCCGAGCTCTCAACCTCTCCCCACCCTACAGATCACCACCCTTCCGGATCCAACCCTCAGTAATATACAAGAAATTGAAGGTATGATCAAATGGGCTTCTAGATCCTCCTTTGGACGCGAACGAGTCTCCAGTCATATTCTCAGAAGAGATTATGTGAAGAAACTTGAACCAATCAAGACCGAGGCCGAAGATCTTGAAAGTCTCAAGGACTTAAACGCCCTGTGTACATTGGTGCATAGCATATGTATGTGTTCTCGTCCTAAGATCTTACCCAGCGCAGGTCGGCATTGACATCCATATTTGGGATTTCGGAATAGTAATGTTGAATGACGCAGCAATTTATGAGTATTGCCTACAAGACGACATCGTATTGATTGTGGCAGGTATACTGGATTGTGCGTGTGGGAAAGAGCCCGACCATCATCTCTATCGTCTTCCCGTTCGGAATCGGGTTATGCCCTCCTACATCGCTCTTTCTTTGCTCGCAAGATGCTCATTGATTCGATCTCTTCTCCATTTATCGCAACAACGTCACCAGACGATCCCGAATTCGGCAATCAGAAGGCATCCTATCATTCGGATCTCTCAGATCAGACTCGATTCAGACAGGTGATACCTATCAAGGATGCTACAATCACATCTAAGATTCATCAGACCTATCGCCTTCAATATTTTAAGGACATCATCTTGGCCCGCATCCTGGACGACTCCACTTTTTCGATCATCAATAGTATGATCTTTTTCAATCAGATCGATATTGTTCAATACCTTCACTCTAATGATGAATTTATGAGAGAGCTCTTTGGGATCTTCGATGAACGGGCTATACCAGCTGCGACCAATTCATCGCCAGTGATAGGTCCAACCCTACCGCCCTCAATGCTTGGAACCACCAGCCCCAATGTGAACAAATCACCTTCAATCGAACGAAAGATTGATGGTATCCTCTTCATTCAACAACTTTGCGGAATGGCCAAGCACCTACAGCCCCCATCTCGAATTGGGTTCTTTCGATCCTTGGCTGAACGAGGGGTGCTCAAAGTGATCGAATTTGGACTTTCGAAGAGGCCAGTTCAGGATGATCAGCAGAATCAGACAACTTCAACCGATCAAGAGGACCCACTCGATGATTCAGCGATCAAATCAGCCATCTGTGAGATCCTGATCACTATAATTGATTATGATCCCAACAGTGTTCGAGGTTACTGTTTGAGACAACATGAGCAAAAAACGCGAAACTTGATCGAGTGTCTCATTGATCTCCTGCTGCTCGAGACGGATTTGGGACTAAAAGCACAACTAGCAGAAGCTGTCCGTATCCTTGTCGATACCGGTGCGGGTGGAGGCGGGATGATGCAGCTACAGGGTGGACCAGATTTGACGAGGAGAGAAGATCCTGAAAATGAAAACTTTCTAGATTTCTTTTATGATAAGTGTATTTCTCAATTAGTGGCTCCGATCTTCGACTTACCAGAACACAAGAATGCGAAAGGTGAGACGTTGAGCTGGCTATCCTTATTACTGATCTCTTATCTTCAACAGTGGTAAATTCGACACTGACCTATTGTATATGTTTGTGCATTGTGTTGATGGTATTCAAGGGCATACATCGCCAATCGACATTAGTGGGGTTGACGCCGCAATGTATAATCACCTATGTGATCTGCTTTGTTTTTTTGTCGCACATCACAACTTTCGATCTAAATACGTGGTACTCAAATCCGGCTTTATTGCGAAGTTGGCATGTATGTTCATTTTCGACCGATACAAATTCGTTCAATTGAGTGCCTTGAGATTCTTTCGTTCATGTTTGAATAAACACGATGAATATTTCAATCGATGTTTAATCAGGCATGACTCCTTTATGCCTATTTTGGATCTTTTGGTTCGTCAAGGGTCAAAAGACAATTTGTTATCATCAGCTTGTCTAGAATTCTTTGAGGCCATCCGCTTGGTATGTTTTCATTGTTGCTCATCTGTCTGTACCCAAAAAAATCCAACTGAGATTGATTTTGTTACCTTAGAAAAATCCAAAACCAGTCCTGAGTCACTTGATGGAGCGAGACGCAACACGTATCAAGCAATTATCAGAAAAATTAGTCACATTCAAGAATCTGATTGCCCGATGGGAGATGAATAATGAGCCTCCACCCCCGCCGCCTCCACCACTTACTACCGCGGTCGTTGGCTCGTCAGAAGACACAGGGTGAGCGAGTTCTCGCATGGATGCATAAGACAGTGTCTAACTTTTTTAATCATTGATTTACAGCCTTCATCCTGTACGCAACATCGGATCTTGGTCTCGAACCCGTACTCTTGATGCGGAGGAAGAGAGTTATTTTAATCATGACTCGGATGAAGAATCAGATGAAGACCATCGAAAACAAGAATCTCAAATCTCAAAGATGGCTGCTAACTCTGTTCGACCCATTGCGATTCCTACGATTCCCAGTACATTGGTCAAACCGATAGGACTCACTGGAAGTGGAAGTGGAAGTGGAACATCTGGTGGTCGCAAGCGACATCGATCAGGATCATTGGTATCGGAAGACGGCTCATCGCAATCAAGGATAGGAGGACTAACACGTTCACAGACGCATAGTGGCCCATTCCCAAGTAGCAGCAGTAGCAGTAGTAAAAGTGATGAAAGTGAAATACCAGCAGTAGCCTCTGGTGCACCTTTAGTAGATTATGCTGATGAAGAAGAAGAAACAGAAGAAATTGAACAGGAGAAACCAGAACCACCTAAAAGGAGAAAAAATGAAGAGGATGAAGAGGATGATGGAGTGTTTGGTAGATTGAAAAGAGGCAGTACACCTATGATTAGATCATCTGGTAGTAGTGGGAACGTTGGATTTACTTTTCCTACTGCTTCTTTAACTTCGGCTACTACTACAACATCACCATCCTCACGAAGTATTGGAAAAAGTCCAGCATCAAAGATTGTATTAAGTTTTGGAAAAAGTAGTAGTACTAGTCGTAATAGTAATGCTGAGAATTGAGAAGAGGTGCATGAATGATGATATATCTTTATTTAATTTTTTTGTAGGAAGAAAAAAGAGTTTGGTTGATCAAAATGGGTAAATCTTGTAGAGGTTTTGATTTTTGATTTTCGGGTTTCATTTTTTCTTTTAAGGTAACAGTGTTGGGTTTCTGAAGTTTATTTTTTGTATTGGGAAGAAGTTTTACATTTGTTGAAAGATAGAGAAGATGGGAAACTAGGATGACAAGTTGAAAGGTTTGGGTACAGTAGGATAGGACAAAGGAATAGCTGTTTCTTTATGATAGAAAGAGTTATTGAATGATTTGTTTTTGTTTCTAGGGTGTTTGTATGTTGTTTTATATCGTTGAAGGGAAAACAAAAAGGAAAAACATACAGTTTCCAAGAAACTGATGTGATATCTTGTGCCGTCTTGAGAATGAACAAGTTTCATCGTATTCGCAATTTGAGGTGACTTCATTGTGAGCTTGTTCAGAATTGAGAAATGGCACACAATTTTGAGGTACATAAACCGACCGATGATTTTCATTTTCTCATCATTTCCATAAGTCTAATCACCCCTTCGAATGAGTTGGATTGCGAAGGGATGAATCGCACATAATGTAGGAAATCCGTTGTTTTTGAAAAAAAGATATTTACTTTCTTAAATCACAAGACTTTTGTTCGAAAGGTAGGTTGATTCAAGCACTAAAGTTGTTTGATTGATCCATGATACTTTTTGGCTAAAAATGTTCATGAAGCATCTTTCTTGGAAGTCATACTCGTTGGGAGACGGGGTTGTGATGAAAACAGAGTGATTCCTAGGAAGCTTACGGGTAATTGATAAAGCACAATAATGTTTGTAAACTCATTAGCGCTGAGTCGACACAACAGACGAGAAGTCAAGATGCATGCTAAAGCACTGGGATTGATCATGGTCAGCTCGGCTCTCAGTGAATCACAAGTCGATTCTCCCGAACTTGACCAAAAAACAATCACTGCTTACCTTCTAGAGGGTGTGAAGAAAGTGTGTATAGATATGTTATGAAGACTGTTTGACCAATCAACATCCCGAGAAACCAATCCTCTTGTGGACTAAATGGCCGTGCATCAATTTAGTGTACAGGTGACGTGCAAATGATCAGGTCGCACTCGGAGAATGGTGATGGAGAACATCGGGGGCTTACTAGGAAATCGACGGAGCGACATGATAAATTGGCACCGGGGTTTTTGTGAAGACTACTGAAATGACTTTGTGCGAGATCTTCCAAGGTAGCAGGCCAGTGTTGTACACGCATATATATTGGAAGAAAACATGTCTTTGCAAAGTTTGAGTAAGAGAAGCAAGTTGGTCATAAGCCGATGAATGATAAATGTAAAGTATATGTCAATGTAAGCTCCTGAATCACTTTGTGTGAAGGTGATGAACTAAAGGAGCTATCATACAATGTAAGGAGAACAATTGATAAATAAAAAATCATGATCTGATGATAGACAATAAGTTAAATAAACAGATCCTCAAAATATAAAAGGGTTTCAATTGTAAGGGCATTCAACAGTTATAGATTGAAGCTTTGCAGAAATTGGAGTCTTCCCAACCTTTGCCCTGATGATTGGTGACAGGCATTGAAAAAGGTAAGTAAATGTGATGTAAGAGTTCCATGCGGAGAGGAAGGCTTACCATGGGATAGGACCTTTGGCCCACTCACTAGTTCCACTGGGGTTGCTGGCGTCCCAGAGACCAATCTATAGAGGAATATCATGAGCTTGAGTCTCAGAATGAATTATGTAAGGACTACCTACTTGGATACGTGAGGGCGCTGAGGGATAATGTTGCTGTCCACCGTGAAGAGTTCCGGAAGGAGTGAGCGTTCGCATGACCTGCCCATCAACAGACCATTGAATCTGCGAGTGTGAGGGAGAAAGGAAATGACTTCAGCGCCGGATTTGAGATTGATACTAATCAGAGACTTACGCGAGCAGGACTCCAATCGATCACGTAGGTGTGGACTTGATCTACTCTGCCGTTGCCGGAATATCCTTGAACACCACCGAAAACACCATATAAGGGTTCAGTTTCTCCTGGCGCAGATCGGAAAACGTTGGTTTGCCAATGAGTTGGGTCACCACCGAGGATCTCAACATCAATTTCATCATCGGTCTTTGTTCCGATCAAGACCGCAGCAGTAACAGTTCCAGGAACGCTTGAAGCTTGCATGGTGAACGAGACTTTACCGTAACTGATTGGTTCAAGGAGAAGGTCAGTAAAAGAAACAATGACAATCAATTTGCTTTGTAACTCAACAGTAAGGCAAATGTTGAGTTGATAGTAGAACCGTCTCCGAGTTTGTCGTTGGTAGTTCCATCTTTGGAAGTGGTAACAGGTCCAGCTGGTGGCTGGAGTACCAATTCAACACCACCACCTGAAGTCATTTTAATAGTATCTTGACGAGATGAAAGTGAAGCCCATTGTGATCCACTCTTTCCAACAGGAGCAGTAAAGCGCTCAGTAAAGGGTGTGCAAGTGACCGCTTTGGCAGGTGCAGGTGCGGTTGGTTTGACCGCTGCGTTCTTGGCAGGAATTGGTTGTCTTTTGGCGTTTCGGTTTGCAGGGGTGGGCTGAGCTACTGACTTCTTGATCACCATTTTTTGCGACGAAGCAATCGGAGGCGTGCCAGTGCTCGATCTGGCTTTGCGAAGCTTTGTTGAGCCGGGATGTTTGGAATTGGATGCTCCGTGTGCACCTAATGCGCTGTCGACCTGTGAATGGAGTATGAAGAAACAAAGAAGGGCTACCAGTGAAAGTGGGCGAAGGAAAGACATGATGTGCTGAAGGGGATAGCAGAGTGTGTTTGAAGGTGTTGTATGGTATGCTAAAGAGTGATGATAATTATACAGAAGAGCTTCTTGTATATCTTAGACAAACTTCGTCTAATGTTGTGTTGAAGAATGAAGGCGCTTGGAAGATGATCTCGAATGAGACCTTTAAGGGAGGTTTTCTTCTCAGGGTGAAGTCAACTCAGCGAGCATAATGACCAGGTCCATAATGAGACGTAGAGTCCGGGCGACCTGAGTAAACTCCGCGCTGTGGATTGGTTGGTTGATGAATCTTTTATTGATAGAAGTTATGGTCAGGCCTGAGTTCATTAATTTCAAGAAAGTCGCCTAAGCAAAAATCCACTCTGGAAAAATAAAACTACGAATTGGATGTGATCACAGATAACATCATGATTGGCCAGCCCAGCTGAATACAATATTTGGCAATGGTGAGGATGTTTCACCGCAACAGCTTCATAAAAGTTCCCATGTCCCGGAATTGAATCAGCACCGCGGGCAGAAACTCAATCCTTGGTTTGTGTCTAAGCTTGGCCTCAAGTGACGAGGTCTTAAGCAGTAAATTCATTTTGGTCAATACGGATTGTGCGCCCAAATGCTCAGGCTCATCTTGAATCTGACCAAAAAAAGCGTGACGCCAGTCTGCAAAGGACAATGGACATCCGGTCCCCACGTCACCACCGGCTATAGAGGGATCTAGATTTCATCGCGCTGCCACGATTCTCGACGTCGAGACCGACCACTTACACCACAGATGGGTATGGATGGCTTGCAGGCCGTCTTGCCAGGCCGCCACCAGACGGCCTGCCCCTCTGCAATGGTTTGCCGTCTTCAGATAGGCCTCACGGCGAGCGCCTGCCAGACGCTTTCAAGGGCGCCCTGCAGGCTGGCTTCATTCCGACGGCAGGCGCGCTACATTCCGCCTGCAGGCCGTCAAACGGGGTTAAAACCCGAGCAGCCGGCTTCCTCATATATGATCGGTCCGACTGCGCGGGGCCAATTATATTTGGTGGTGGGCTCATTTATTCGGTTGGGGTCTCAGCAGCTCAGCTCCTCAGCATCCGGTACAGCATATTGCACCGAAAAATCGCACAGCATCTCAATTTAACAAATCACAGCGTATCTATCTCATTTCATGGTTGCAAAGTTTGAACATTTAGGAGGAATGGTAATGTAGCAGTTCTATTATAAAACAAATGGGAATTTTAATTTTGAATAAAACTGCACAAATAATGAATCATATCTAAAATACGTCCTGATTCTGGGACAATACATTCGAACTTCCCGGCACAATGAAATTCGACCCTCCCGGCATTCGCGCCCTGATGCGCTCTTCGGAAGGCAAATCCAAATTGACCTTCGCCGCTTTCAAATCTTTAAACCAAGCTTTGCCGGTAAACTTTTCGCAATCTTCATCGAATATAATTTGGTAGAATCTGGGTCCAGAAGAGCGTGAGTATTGAATCATCTATTCATACAAAAGTGGATTCAATACTCACGCTGTCTCATAGTCAATGTTTTTTGCCTCTCGTAATAGGGCCAGTTGCTTATCAACAACTGCCCATATGGAATCACATCCTTTCCCGCCTTTTAGGACCAAGCGCGCGGCCTCTCGTCGCTACTCGCCAAAAAACAAACCATCTTTCGAGTGAGCACATAATGACATATATCTACAGGGTTCACGATGACTTACAAGGTAGGCAATCCGTCCTTGGGTGGGGAGATCGGTGGATTTCCAGACTGCATCAATCGCAGCGTTCTGCTGCGCGGTACCACATCGAACGGCAACCTAAAAAAGAAACTCCAAAGTTAATCATTACGAACAAGCTGGGTATGAATTCAAGGTGCTTACACGCTGCATTAGTGCCTTAATGTTGGGAACTGGAACATCGACCAACTTGCGAGTTTTAGGGTCGTGGATGCCTACCAGAAGCTGGATACTGGGGTTACTTGGTTTGTCTAATTGACTTTTGGCACACTTGGACTCACCACGTTGTGCAATTTCTCCCTAGCTGATTTTCCAGCGTTTCTGATGGCGGTGGCGTAGCTTTGCGCGTCGGCGGCTGTTTCAACTCCACCGTACTTGGGAGGAAGGTACAACTTGGCAAAAGCAGGTCCTTCTTTTGCCACGGTGGCCTACAATGAGACTGAGGGTGAGATTTTGTACATATTGTTATTCTTAAGATGAAAATATGACTTCACCTTGATGGAGTTGTAAAGTGAGTGTGCAAGATACCCCTGTGCCATGTTTCCGGTGGCGGTATACCCCTCGATCAGTGGTGAGAATATCAGCTTCAGAGCCAAAGGGTTGATCATGTTCTGGCCAGATGGAGATTCACGGTTAGCACGGCCTTCCTGGTTTGTCACTTTGTCATAAACTGACCTTAAGCTCGTCGGGGGCTTCCCATTTTTTAGGTTGAGTCGACTCATCTGGGTCTTCATTGGTAGACGGACGGGAAGCTGGCAAAGATCGAGCGGGTTGTGAGGTCAACTCGCGAACCTTGCGTGTAACCGTATCTAAGCTGGTGGTAA
>KZ143316.1:0-14001 GCA_002157085.1 Melampsora occidentalis | reverse complement strand
CTAGCTACCCAACCCCTGCCCGGAGCGCTCCGGGACCGTCCGCTCCGTCCGCTTAGTAGGGGGGGAGCGGACGGACCCGTTTCCCGACGCCCGGCGCCCCAAAAGTCCGTCCGCTCCTCAGAAACGTGCAGAATTCTGTTGAATTCACCGCCGTGGGCGGAGATTTTCCCGAGTAAATGCACTGGGCTGGCCAAATCTCCGCCACTGGCGGACCTTTTCAGTGCCTCCAGACCTGCAATCCTCCGCCACTGGCGGAGAATCAAACGTGACATGTACAGTCTTCCCGTGCCAAACCTCCGCCACTGGCGCACCTTTCCCTAGCTAGCAGGGCTGTAAACCTCCGCCACAGGCGAAGATTCTCACGTGACATATACAGTCTTGCTGTGCCAAAGCTCCGCCACTGGCGGACCTTTCCCCAATGACATCCCCCTAGTGACATGTACCGTCTTGCCGTCAAAATGTCCGCCACAAGCGGAGATTTGCACGCTCAATGTACAATCCTGACGTCGGATTCTGCGCTTGTGGTGCAGTTTCCCGATTCTGGCTTGGATGTTTGATTTGCTTGCAAGTAGTGCTTACGTCAGGATCTCCGCCGTCGGCGGAGATTCCAGTCGGCGGAGATTCTACCACAGCAGTCTCAAAAGCCGTGGACCTGTTTACACAGGTTGTTGGGTTAGGGGTTACATATGTGGTATGCCGGTACCACACCTCCCATGTGTCTTACAATGTGTCGTGCTCTGCGGCTTGATGATCTTAAAAGTGGTGGGAATGATGATTGACATTGTGATTTTGCGCTTCTTCTTTCCAAAGATACCCTGAGTCAGAAGTTCTTTGAATGATGGTGGAAGTGGCTTGGGAGATCATCGAGGTTGTGATTTGGTGATCCTAATTTNAGATGATCGAGGTTGTGATTTGGTGATCCTAATTTCCCCAAACGTATCCTGGATGAGAAGCAGTTTGCACCAGTTCAGAAGTGCTTTAAATGATGATTGTGGTATTGATCTCACGGTTCTGCTTCCCGCAGACATACTGATTATGTTGAAAAAGGTTTGAATGATGATTGAAGCCGTGATTCAGTGATTCTGCTTTCTCCAAACATATCCTGTACTGAAAAGTGGTTTGAATGATGATCAAAGTTGTGACTTGGTGATCCAGCTTCGTTCAAACATCCTGGATGAGAAGTAGCTTCAATGATGTTAGAACTGTTTTGAATGACAATCAAGGTTTTAACCTGGTGGCTCTGCTCTCTGAAGATACTCTGATATTTGTTTGAGCAATGTTAGAAGCAGTTCGAATGATGATTGATGTTACGAGTCAGCAATTCTGCTCCCCCCAAGATACCCCGAGTGAGGGGTACTTTGGATGATGTGAGAAGTTGATCATATGATGATTGAGGTATTGATCTGGTGATTCTACTTCCTGGAGGCACCCTCAGTGAGAAGTTGTTTGAAAAACGTTAGAAGTTGCTCGAACAATGGTCCAGGTTATTCTCTTTGATCCTGCTCACTGCAAAGATACCGTGAGTGAGAAGTAGATTGGATTCTGGTAGACTTAGATTAAGTGCCTTAGAGGATCAATGATGTATTGGCTTGGTGATTCTGCTTTCCGAAGATATCCTGAGCTAAAAGTGATTTGGATAATGTTAGAAGCAGTCGGAATGATGTCCGAGGTTGCGAGCCGGTGGCTCGCCTCGCAAAACATACCCTGGGTCAGAAGTTGTGTGATCCATGTTACAAGTAGTTTGGATGATGTCAGAGGTCATAAAACGGTGATTCTGCTCTTCAAAGATACCCTTTGTGAGAAGTACGTCAAACCATGCTTGAAGTAGTTTGATTATAAATTGGTGATTCTGCTTTCCGCACATCTCCCGGCACTCACCAGTATAGCCCAGTGATTCTGCTACATACAACAATATCCCGAGTTGAACATAGTCTGAATCATGTTACAGGTGACAGTGTTGATTCTGCTGTCTGTGGATATCCTGACGTCTGCGCCTACTGTTCACTCATTCTGCTTTCTCCGGCAATATCCTGAGTGACAAGTAGTTTGGATTATGTCAGACTGAGTTTGAATGATCATCAAGACATTATTTGGTGATTCTGCTTCCCAACAATCCCCTGAGTTAGGAGTTGTATTGATAATGTGGGAAGTACTCTGATTGATGATCAAGGTTACGATTTGGTGACTCCGCTCCTCAAAAACATCCAGTTTGAAGACTTTGAATGATGATCACGTCATGATTTGGTCATACTTTTCAAAGACATCCTTGGTTAGAAGGAGTTTGAATGACTTTGCAAGTTATAAACAGATGAGTTGTCTTTCCGTAGATATACTGACGTTGGCAGTTAGGGTTCCGTGATTCTGCTTTCTCTGCCAACATCCCGAGTTAGAAATATTTGGGATCATGCTACAAGTAGTTTCAGTTGTTATTCAGGTTAAGATCTGGTGATTCCGCTTCCCGCAGATATCCCAAGTTAGACGTAGTTTAAAATTGATAAGCATCAACTCCATATCAATCCACAATGTGTAAGCACCAACACTCAAAATCATCAAATACCAACATTCACATATTGCCACCTTGCACCAGCGCACCATCCTCCAAAGACCTTCACAGTGATAAATGGTTTGGATGATGTTAGACGTATTTTGTTCACTTATTCTGCCTCCCTGGAGATACCCTGATTAGGAAGCAGCATGAACCATGTTGATACTTGATGAACAGCACCACACTGCAACACCATCAATGCAGAAACATGTAGCCGTGCTGCATAAAAATGCCATGTGGATGTGGATACTCAATTAATGAAGGATTTACACATTTCCTATCATATTGGTTCGTTGAGTCAATTGTTTTCCGCCCTGGAAGAATATCACATTGCGACCCCTACACTGAAGACTTGCACTTGTGTGTTACAATCCCACATGCAACGTGTTGTGAAACACGCAAGAGGTGTTAACAATTAAATTCATCTATACATCTGTGATCAATACGTAGCATCTCCCCCCAAGAGTGTTCCCAACATTCCGCATAGCTCTACACACAGAGGGGCAATTGGGAAATGCCATCCCCCAACATCAAGTTCACGCATTTAAAATGCAATCCCTCTCATCAAGTGCAACCAGTCCGTCAGAATCTCCGCTTTCGGCCAAGATCCTGACGCTGGGTGAAGCTATTGAATCATTTGGAAGATTCTTCCCCGCTGGCGGACTTTGTCACAATGTAATGCTCTCTCATGGATTGAGAAGGGCAATGTCTGTGTGAGGTACCTGCAATTGCACATCACTAGCCCTTGCTATATGTACACCACGGATGTGATGTGACATGATGGATCAAAGGGAAACCACTATTGCATTATGATTCCCCCATGACTTGGGTGAATCTCCGCCATCGGCGGACGTTTGACCACCTGGCACAGCATTACCATTTAATTTCAACCCATGCCTTCCCTACTCAACAATTCATCAACAATGACATCTGCACCCCAGATCAATATTTCACTAAACCTCTCAATCAACTGAAGAGATTGGACATTTGATGAATACAAATCAAGAACTATCTTGTGCCCAAGTTCAAACTTCAGACCATTTCTTTTGCTAATCGTGAAGTCCATTTTTGTTCGCAAAGTTGTTGATTGCACATCATACTAGCAGCCTATCATTCGAATTTCAGTCCTGTGTGTGTCAATACTCAGTGTCCCACCCCTTTGACCATCAGATAATCAGAATTGTACGCATTCATGCTTTTCCAACTTTTCTAATTTTCCCCTCATTGAGTCCAGAAGTGCACCAGCTGATTCCTCTGATAGTCACCGGAATTCTAATGTGCTTGACAAGCTACAATCCTCTGCTGGATTAATTGGGTATTTGATGGGGATGTTCTGGCCACAGATACACTTTTATTACTGAGAGAAAAAAACACTTTGGTTTATTCTGAATCAGTCGGGTAATTTCTGGTGATATTCTTGCAACAGATATGTCTTTGTCGCTGGAAAAAAAACTATGTTCAATTCTTCTAAAGCAATCTGTTATTTCATGGTGATGTTCTCACAACAGATACGTTTTGGTTACTGCAAAAAGGACAGGTTTGATTCTTACGAGGTAATTGGCTATTTGATGGCAATGCTCTTGCAACAGATACGTTATTGTTTGCGCAAACAGTAACCACGCTTTGATTCTTCTGAAGTAATTGCGTATTTGACAACAATGTTGTTGGATACGTTTTTGTTACTGCCAAAAACCAAACACTGTTTCATTCTCTTGCGGTGATTGGATATTTGATGGTGATGTTCTCACAACAGATACAGTTTCATACCTCAATGTGATTCTTCTGAAGTGGAAATTTGATGGCGAGGTTCTCGCAACATCGCCGTTTTGGCAACTGCAGAAAGGAATCACTCTTTGATTCTTCCAAGTTAATTGAATATACCATGGCAATGTCCCCGCAACAGGTAGGGTTTTGTTACTGCAAAAACAATACCCTGTTTGATTCTTCCAAAGTAATTGGATACTCGATGCTGATGTTCTCGCAACACATACGTTTTTGTTCCTCCATCAAGCAAACACTGTTTGATTCTTCTCAAGTAATTGGATATTCAAGGGCGCTGTTCTGGAAACAGATACGGTTCACTTACTGGCAAAACGTGCCTTTGTTTGATACTTCTGAAGTGATTGGACTTTTGATGGTGATGGGTTAGCAACGTATACGTTGCTGTTACTGCACAAACGTATCTTTGTTTGATGCTTCTGACGTAATTGGGTATTTGATGCAGATGTTGTTGCCACAAACACGTGTTTGTTACCGCCAAAAGCAAAACCCTGGTTGCTTCTTTGGATGCAATTGTCCATGATATGGGATGGCAACGTTCTTGCAATCCATTATGTTTTTGTCACAGGAAACAAATGTTTTTGTTCCTGCAGAAACAAAACACTGCTTCATTCTTCTGAAGTGATTGGTTATATAATGGTGATGTTTTTGCAGCAGGTACGTTTTTCTTACTGTGAAAACAAAACACTGTATGATTGTTCTGGAGCAATTGGATACTTGATCGCAATGTTCTCGCAAATGTTCTTGCAACAGACATGTTTTTGTTTCTGCCAACAGGAACCACCATTTGATTCTTCTGAAGTAATTGCATATTTGATGACAATGTTGTCATCAAAGACACGTCTCTGTTACTGCCAAAAGGAAACAGTTTTTGATTCATCTGAAGTAATTGACTGTTGGAATGTGATGTTCAGCAACAGATTCCTTCTTGTTACTGCCAAAAACAAAACGCTGTTTCATTCTTCTGAGATATTTGCAAGGATGTTCTTGCAAAAGAAACAGTTTTAATCCTGAAAAGACTTATCTTTGTTTCATTCTTCTGAAGTGGATATTTGATGGCTATGTTCGCGCAACAGGTACCCTTTGGCTACTGCAAAGAGGAATCAATCTTTGATTCTCCCGAGTTAATTGGATATTGGTTGCAAGTTCTGGCAAGCGGTATGTGCGGTATGTTTTTTTTACTGCGGAAACAAAACACTGTTTGATTCTTCTGAAGTAATTAATTGGATATATGATGGCAATGTTCTCACAACATGTGCGATTTTGTCAATGCTAAAACGTGTAGTTGTTTGATTGTTCTGAAGTAATTGCATATTTGATGGCGATGTTGGCCTCACAGATACGCTTTTGTTACTGTCAAGAGGAACCCCTGTTTGATTCTTCGGAAGTGATTGGATATCCAAAGGCAATGTAAGTGCAACAGCCAGTTTCTGTTACTGCAAAAGCAAAACACTGTTTGATTCTCCTGACATTTGATCCTTCTGAAGTGATTGGATATATGATGGTGATGTTCTTGCAACGTATATTTATTTGTTCCTCTTATGTATTTGTTCCTCTGAAAACATATCTTTGCTTGATTGTCCTGAAGTAATTGAATATTTGATGACAAAATTCTCGCAACATATACGGCCTTGTAACTGCAAAAACATGTCTTTGTTTGATTCTTCTGAAGTGATTGGATATTTGATGCTGATGTTGTCGCAACATCACCGGTTTTGTTCCTGCTAAAACATATCTTTGTTTCACTCTTCTGAAGGCAGTGGATATTCAATGGTGATGTTCTTGCAATAGGTACGTTTTGGCTACTGCAAAAAGTTATCACCCTTTGGTTCTTCAGAGTTAACTGGATATGTAAACATTTTTGTTACCGCCAAAACAAAACATACATTCTTGCTCCTGATGATATTATTCCAACAGATATGTCTTTGCTGCCAAAAACACATCTTTGTTTGATTGCTCTGAAGCAATTGAATACTCATGGAAATGTTCTCGCAACAGATAAGTTTTGGTTACCGCGAAAAGGGAACACACTTTTATTCTTATGAGTTATTTGGCAATTTGATGGCAATGTCCTGGCCACAGATACGTTGTTGTTCGTGCAAACAAAAACCAATGTTTGATTCTTCTGAATCAATTGCATATTTGATGACAATGTTGTTGCCACAGATATCTTTTTGTTCCTGCCAAAAACAGAACACTGTTTCATTCATCTGAAGTAATTGAATGTTGGAATGTGCTTCTGAAGTTGATATTTTATGGTGATGTTTGCCCACAAATATGCTTTGGCTAACTTTGGCTAATGCAAAAAGGAATCAATCTTTGATTCTTCCGAGTTAATTGGACATTGGTTGCAATGTTCGGGCAAGAGGTACGTTTTGTTACTGCAAAAACAAAACACTGTTTGATTCTTCTGAAGTAATTAATTGGATATACGATGGCATCTCACAACATGTGCGATTTTGTTGATGCGAAAACGTGTATTTGTTTTTCAGCAACAGATTCCTTCTTGTTACTGCCAAAAACAAAACGCTGTTTCATTCTTCTGAGATATTTGCAAGGATGTTCTTGCAAAAGAAACAGTTTTAATCCTGAAAAGACTTATCTTTGTTTCATTCTTCTGAAGTGGATATTTGATGGCTATGTTCGCGCAACAGGTACCCTTTGGCTACTGCAAAGAGGAATCAATCTTTGATTCTCCCGAGTTAATTGGATATTGGTTGCAAGTTCTGGCAAGCGGTATGTGCGGTATGTTTTTTTTACTGCGGAAACAAAACACTGTTTGATTCTTCTGAAGTAATTAATTGGATATATGATGGCAATGTTCTCACAACATGTGCGATTTTGTCAATGCTAAAACGTGTCGTTCTTTGATTGTTCTGAAGTAATCGCATATTTGATGGCGATGTTGGCCTCACATATACGCTCTTGTTACTGTCAAAAGGAACCCCTGTTTGATTCTTCGCAAGTGATTGGATATCCAATCGAAATGCAAGTGCAACAGCAAGTTTTTGTTACTGCAAAAACAAAACACTGTTTGATTCTCCTGACATTTGATTCTTCTGAAGTGATTGGATATACGAAGGTGATGTTCTTGCAACATATATGTATTTGTTCCTATGAAAACATATCTTTGCTCGATTGTCCGGAAGTAATTGGATATTTGATGACAAAATTCTCGCAACATATACGACTTTGTAACTGCAAAAACGTGTCTTTGTTTGATTCTTCTGAAGTGTTTGGATATTTGATGGTGATGTTGTTGCAACAGGTACAGTTTTATACCTGCTGAAACATATCTTCCTTTCACTCTTGTGAAGGCAGTGGATATTCAATGCTGGTGTTCTTGCAATAGGTACGTTTTGACTACTGGAAAAAGTTGTCACTCTTTGATTCTTCAGAGTTAACTGGATATGTATACAACTTTGTTACCGCCAAAACAAAACATATGTTCTTGTCCCTGCGAAGATGTGTCTCTGTTTGATTCTTCTGAAGTAATTGGATATCTGAGGGTGATTTTCTTGCAACAGACACGGTTTTGTAACTGCAAAACCGTGTCTTTGTTTGATTCTCCCGCAGTGATTCAATATTTGATGGTGATGTTCTTGCGACGTATATGTTGCTTTTACTGCAGAAACGTATCTTTTGATATCGTTGGTTAGAAGTAGTTTGAATGACGGTGGAGGTTATAAACAGTTGATTTGCCTTTCCATAGATATCTGACATCTGCAGTTATAGTTCTGTGATTCAGCTTTCTCTGACAATATCCTGAATGAGAACTATTTTGAATTATGTTTCAAGTAGTTTCAATCGTTATTGAGGTTAAGATCTGGATCACCTCAATATCAATCCCCACAAGTTTGAATAATGTCACCCGTGATAATTCACGTATTCTGCCCCCCCTGGAGATGCCATGAGTAGAAAGCAGCGTGAACTATGTTGATACTTGATCAACATCACCCCATTGCAACATCATTAATGCGGGAACATGTAGTTGTGCTGCATAAAAATGCCATGTGGATGTGCATACTCAATAAACGGAGTACTTCAACATTTCCTATCATATTGGTCCGTTTAGTCAATCAATTTCCTACCTGGAAGAATATCATATCCTCCCAGAGGCTTTCAGCCACCACTCGGGACTCTTTGGGTAATATGTTTTGGGGGGTCACTGCATCTTTGCTTCTAGTGACCCAGATTCATCGAACTGGTTGCATGTAGGTGAGACTTCACCAAAGATGCCCATCATGTCTGTCACGATATCATGAGTTTATTCACTCTCCAGACCTTTCCAAGCCAATCAATGTAAGCAACATTCCCCACACAGAATGTATCCCAAATCCTACCCCTGCACCACTTGAACCATCAATCGGGAAATGTTGGACTGCACCACTTGAGTCACCAATCCGGAAAGGTTGAAATCACCTAAGGCGCATAGTACAACCCGTACAGCTTTGTTATCTATGCACTTGCCACAATCAGTGATTAAGCCACTCCTATGTCTCACCTTGAACCAATGTATTTGACTTTGTTTCCTCAACCAGGAGCCCAACTATGTCCACAGAGAATGTTTTCATCCACAACATACAAACAGAGCTGACAAAGCCACATTGACAAACATTGGCTGCAACCATCTAATGACACCAATCACAAGCAACTCATACACTGAAGACTCGCGCTCTTGTGTTACAAACCTACATCCAATGGGTTGGGAAAGATGCAAGAGGTGTGATACATTAGATTCCTCTATACATTTAATCTATTGTCTAGTATGATCTCTCCTTACCCAATAATCAATATACTTCCATCTGTCCTTGGTACGGGACATTTATCCTCATTCCATCAATGTGACATCTCCCCCCGAGAGTGATCCCAACATCTTGCATAGCTCTTCACACCGAGGGGCAATTCCATGCATTCAAAATTCTATCCCTTTCATCAAGTGCAATCAGTACGTCAGAATCTCCGCCGTCGGCCAAGATTCTGACGCTCAGCCTAGCTATTGGATTATGTGGGAGATTCTTCGCCGCTGGCGGACCTTGTCACAATGTACTGCTCCCTCATGGATCGAGAAGGGTAATGCCTGCGTGAGGTAATTGCAACTACACAGCACTAGCCCTTGCTATATTCTACACCACGGATGTTATGTGACATGATGTATCAAAGGTGAATCCACTATTGCATTATGATTCCCCCATGACTTGGGTGAATCTCCGCCATCGGCGGATAATTGACCGCCAAGGCCGTTCAATTTCAATTCATTCTTCCCTATCTGCACTCCAGATTAACATGTCCCTAAACCTCTCAATCAACCAGAGACTGGACATTGGGTGAATATGATTAAAGAACTATATTGTGCCCAGGTTTAAACTTCAGACCATTTATATCACCGATATTGAAGTACATTTGTGTTTGCACATAAGTTGCTCATTGCACATCAAACTGTGAACCTATCATTCAAATTCCAGTCCTGTGTGGGTCTATACTCAGTGTTCTTCCCATCCACCATCAAATAATCAGAATTGTACGTGTTTAGATACAGTTCAAGTCATGCCTTTCAACTTTTCTAACTTTCAGATCTTGGAGTCCAGAATTGCAACAACTGATTTCTCTGATAGTCACCACGATTTGATGTGCTTGGAGAGCTATGATCCTCTGCTGAATTAATTGAGTATTTGATGGGGATGTTCTGGCCACAGATACGTGTTTGTTACTGCAAAAACAAAACACTTTTGATTCTTCTGAATCAGTTGGGTATTTGCTTGTGATATTATTGCAGCAGATATGTCTTTGTTGCTGAAAACAAATCTTTGCTTGATTCCTCTGAAGCAATTGGACATTTGGCGGCAATTTTCTCGCAACAGATAAGGTTTGGTTACTGCAAAAAGGAAACACAGTCTGTTTCTTGGTGAGTCAATGGCAATGTTCTTGCCACAGATACGTTGTTGTTTGTGCAAACAAAAACCACCATTTGATTCTTCTGAAGTAATTGCATATTTGATGACAATATTGTCGCCATAGATACGTCTTTGTTACTGCCGAAAACACAACACTGTTTCATTCATCTGAAGTAAATGAGGGTTAGGGGTCTGATGTTCTCGCAACAGATACACTTTAATGCAAAAAGGAGTCAGTCTTTGATTCTTCCGAATTAATTGAATATTGGTTGCATTGTTCTCGCAAGAGGTACGTTTTTGTTACTGCAAAAACAAAACACTTTGATTCTATTCATTGCATATATGATGGCAATGTTCTGACAACATGTGCGTTTTTGTTACTCCAAAAACTTAAAAGACGTGTCTTTGTTGGATTCTTCTGAAGTGATTGGATATTTGATGGTGATGTTCTTGCAATGTATACATTGCTGTTACTGCAAAAACGTATCTTTCTTTGATCCTTCCAAAGTAATTGGGCATTTGGTGACAATGTTGTTGCCACAAACCCGTTGTTGTTACTGTCAAACGCAAAACACTGGTTGATCCTCCTGAAGTAATTGTATATTGGATGCCGATGTGCTCGCAACAGATACTTTTGGGTACTGCCAAATGGAAACGTACATTTTTCTGCAAAAACTTAGAGCTGCTCTCATTCTTTCAAAGTAATTCATTGCATGATGGCAATGTTCTTGCAACATCGCCATCACCCTTGTTACTGCAAAAACATATGTTTGTTTGATTCCTCTAAAGTAATTGAATATTAAATGACAATGTTGGTGCCACATATATGTTTTTGTCACTTCCAAAAAGGAAGACTGTTTGATTATTTTGAAGTGATTGGATATTTGATTGTGATGTTCTTGCAATGTATTTGTTGTTGTTACTGCAAAATCATATCTTTGTTTGATTCTTCTGAGCTCATTAGGTATCTGATGTCAATGTTGTTGCGGCAAACACGTTTTTGTTGCTGCCAAAAGCAACACACCGGTTGATTCTTCTCAAGGAGTTGTATATTGGATGCCAATGTGCTTGAAACACATACTTTTTGTTACTGCCAAAAGGAAACACTTTTTGACTCTTCTGAAGTGATTGCACACACCATTGATTCTTCTGAAGCAATTGGATATTGGCTGGCAATATTCTCACCATTGATGGGTTACCAATGTTTGATTCTGCTGAATTAATTCAATATTTGATAGCAATGCTTTTGCCACAGATATGGTTTGGTTACTGCAAAAATGAAACCCTCTTTCATTCATCTGAAGTCATAGTTTGGATGAAGGTGATGATTTGGTACTTCTGCTTCCCAAGAATGTCCTGGAGGAGAGGTTGTTCTAACTTCTTTTGGCCGTAGTTTGGATAATGTTAGAGGTTATCAACCAGTGATTCTCCTTCCGCTCAATATCCTGATGTACGCTGTAGAACACCTACACAGCGTAGTGTAGGCCAAGCCGCAGAGGGGACGAAGTACGACCACAGAGAAAGGAAGTACAACAAGTGCAGTTAAGAGTTAAGCTGCCCCCAACCTTAAATAATCTCTACGTTCGGAACCAGAGGGGTACAAATCTAGACAAAATTTTCTTGCTACACACTACCAATACCTGTAATAATATTGTTTCAATATTATATAAAGCTAATCTTGAACTCAGGATGAAATATGACAACCCTTGTAACCTGAGACTGGTTTCTCAAACAGATCTTTTAATCTGACAACAAGGTAAAACACAACACTACCCTTATAAGGGTCTAACCCTTTAAAGACTCAAAATAACACTTTAAAAAAAAACTATTATTCAAGCACACATTTAAAACACTTAAAAAACGCAAAAAAAAACTACACTGACACGTCCACACGCGCTAATAGACTGATAGATAGATGATGAAAAAAAGAAAAAGAATATTCAAAGAGGGAACAAAAACCCCCAGAAGAGCCCTCCTCTTTATACCCTTTCAACTCAACTCCTAACCCCTTTCTGCCATTTCCACACTCTAGCTTCAATTCCAATATGATGTAAGTTCCTTTCTTATTGCTTCATTTGATTTATTTGATTTATTTGCTTTATTGCCTAATTTATCCGATTCGTTTCAATTTGATTACTAATTTCTATCATTTTGTTGCAATTTTGACGTTGTGTTTGATTTATCATGTTTGGTCATTTGTCTTTTCTGACACTTCACCCGCTTGATCTGATCTAATTTCCGCTGGTAAGTTTGTTTCCTTCTCTTCCTGTTGTTCTCATCTGACTTCTTTTATTTGAATTGATCTTGATATTTAAAACTGACTAAAAAAATGAATTGATTTAATTTCAATATTGTCACTTCTTGGTTTTCAATTGCTTGGTTTGATCAATCGACTCAATTTCATTTGTTGGTTTTGACTTGTAAGTTTCCTTACTTTCTCTTCTTTCAACTTGATTTGATTTACTAATTGATTCTTTCGACTTAGTTGATTTGATGTGTTTTTGACCCTCTCTAGATCGATTGACTCGGTTAGATGTCTTTATTTCTTTTTTTTTCTTGTTCAGTCCGATTTGGTCTCGATCTCAATTTCAAAACATATGCAAGTTCTTTTTTTTCTTTGCTCTCTTGATCTATCTTCTCATTTGCTTTGTTTTGTTATCTTGTTTTGATTTGAACAAAAATGACCAACTGTAATGTTCTGATTTGCTTACTGTCGTCAGCACTGGTTTTAGATCAGTCCGTGTTTTTCCTTTAACTGTTGAAATACATTGATCTGATCGAATTTCAACCGTAAGTGTTCTCCTCTTCTTTTTTTTCATTTGGTTTATTTTATTTGATTTTACTATTTGGAAAAATAATTACAACAATTTGAATTCTTTCTATAATGTTGTCATCTTCTGGATTTAAATTGGTTGGTTCTGATATTGTAACTATTGGGCTTGATTGATCCGATCAATTTAGCTTGGAAGTTAAATTGTCTGTTTTCTTTTCTTCTCTTATTTGATTTGATTTCTTTTTTTCCATTTGATTTGATTTGATTACAATAAATCATTTAACCGCTTTTCCAACTGTATAGATCAATCGATCCGACCCAATTTCAACTTGCAGGTGTTTTTTTCTTTCTTCTTTTGTCTTTCCTTTCTTATTTGATTTCTTTTTTTATTTGATTTGAATGGAAAAACTAATTGGAATGATTCTTTTTTTTACTTCATTTCTTTCATTTACATCGTTTGGTTTTTTTTTCATTTTTCATTCCGTAAAATCAATTGATCTGATTTGATCCAGATTATTTTGGCTTCAGTTCGAATCCGATTTCTATTTAATTGATTGATTGAATTTTTGAATGTTGTGATTTTAATGACCCTTGTTAGATTGTCCTTGATTTGATTTCGATTTGATTGAATGTTTGAATTTTTAAATGTTGTGATTTTAATGATCCTCGTTAGATTTGTGGTACACAAATATCGTTCTGGAAATTTCCAGAAGGTTTTTTCCAGAACGCCAGAACCCTTTGGGAAGCCTTCTGGCGTTCTGGAAAAAACACAAATTCAACACAAACNTAATCTCTCTGCTGTACAGTGGCTTCCTAGCCTCAAATCGGTCATCAACATCATGCTCATCATCTAAAACGGCCTCTGATTGTAAGTTTTGCTGAACGATGATTGCTTGAAGACACCAAAGGATGAAAAGGCTTTCAGAATTCCTCTTTTTCTGGAAAGCTAAAGGTAAAAGGTCTGTTTGTGACTGATTCTTCTTGTGAATTGCCAAGTGAATAGACCGTTT